>CAXKVY010010547.1:0-45977 GCA_964058915.1 Tetropium fuscum
ATAAATGATCTGTATATAGGTAGTAGTTGATACCAGTGGCAGCTCGTGGGTTCTGGAATAGGTGAAACGTTTTTTTGCAAAAATCACTGAATTTTGGCCGAATGGCGAAAAAATTATGG
This sequence comes from Tetropium fuscum, assembly GCA_964058915.1. Classification (NCBI taxonomy): domain Eukaryota; kingdom Metazoa; phylum Arthropoda; class Insecta; order Coleoptera; family Cerambycidae; genus Tetropium; species Tetropium fuscum. The sequence goes on from CAXKVY010010547.1 coordinate 120, forward strand.
AAGCCCGCTTACATTTACAAAAAAATATACGACACTTAGAATTTTTTTAACACTTTGTTGCACAAACACTGCTTGTGGGGCAATTTCTTTAATTTTGCCTGCAATTTATTTTTATTATAAATAATAATTTCATATAATATATTAGCCATTACGAATTGTGAAAATAAGGGTGAACCGCATCTTCACTTGCTTCACCCCACGAGCCGCCACTGGTTGATAAGTTAACAGTTGTCTATTTAAAAAACCAAACCAAGGTACGTGTTGTAATAGTTATTTACGCTATAAAGATCGTAATATGAAATATTTCGATACGCGATGGGAAAGTTGTCAAACGAGGTCGAATATCGAGTTTGATACTTGATACCCATTAAGTATCGTAATATGAAATTATGATATGATTATCGTACAACTTTTCTATTATCAACATCTGTTATCAACAGTTTTATAGAGAAAGGAGTAGTAATATAAAATAACCCACTCAGCGAAACATCTTAAAAATATTTTTTCGTATCAACTAGATGTAGGTATTACATATCCGTCATTGTGAAGTTTAATTAAATTTAGATGTTCAATATTACTCCATATAATGTGCAAATTCGCTCCATGAAGAAAGTGTCCTGTGGGACATTGAGATGGCGGCAAATGCAGTTATTTAAGAATTCATTCCAGTAAAATCTCGACAAAGGTATGAGTGAATATAAGTAGCAAATTGTATTAAGTGCATCTTGTGCATCTTGTCTGACCACAGCTTGCATTTAGTTGTATACGAACAGATTTGAGGCGATCCATGGTAGTTAAGGCCACTTCTTGTAGTGTAAGTTCAGCAGTGCAAGAAAAAACATCACATCCATTGCTCTCGTTGGTGTTGTTCGCATAGCTCCAGTTACGCACAGACAGAAACTTTTTGTACATGGCACAGCTTGAGTTTTTCTGTTATTTGCAAGTTTTTTATTTTCTTTCGCAACGTAATTGGGCAATTTTCGGCTATTCTTAGGGTTATCAGCAATCTCTCCCAAAGGACTCCTTTAAATTTTCTATTAAGTAGTAAATACTACTCTCATCTGCGTTTGTAATTGTGTAGAATCCTTCAATGTTGAGGTAGGATGCTTATGACGCTGTCTAAAACGAGATTGACTAGCAGTGGTGATAAGCAGGCATCAGGCAGTTTCTCGCAATCCGCTTATGACAATATCTCCTGCACTGAAATCCAGCTGCCCACAACATGTACGACCTCTTCGATAAAGCTGCTATGATTTTAGGATTTAGCGTTTGTAAAGATTAATTTTATTTTTATTCTTATTATTAAAATAGGTGCATATTCTGCATATCAACTAGAATTCAGTGGGTAAAACGGGCAAATACTCGACGACAGAAATACCCCTTGATGTAATCAGTCCACCAATAAAAGGAACAATGCAGGAAAGAAATGCAAATTTTCCATACGGAAAATTAGATTTTATTACACTGATCACGAAAAGCAAGGCGTATAATGGAGCTGTAACATGAAAGAAAATTAGAGTTATTAAGTGTCATATTTTCGTTATCTTTGAAGTAACGATATAATTTCAACAGTACAGGCATCAATTTTATTGTTTGAAATGTGAAAATAGACGCTGATATCTGAAAATAACGCCTGTTGGTTGAGAAAAAACTCCACGTTCCCATTATTAGCAATATTATATTAAACCCGCTCTTGTGGAGCAGGTATCATGTATCCTTTATATGCGACCGAATAAAATGCCGGTGATCGAACTCACCGGCGTTTATTCCGGTCTATTTCTCTCCGCGCTCGTAAATTTTCCCCGGCAATTTGTGTATGAATGAATCCCATGCCACTAAAAAAAGCAGTTTTTCTGAATCCATTTTCTATCGTCTCGCGTATAAGGCCAGTCAAAATAAATCTTCTGCTTGCAGTCCCGACAAATAGACTCAGGAAAGCTATTTCCAGTGCCGCGGAAAAACTAACTTCTTCAGACAGATCTAATTTATTATAATAGAATAACCCGGACTGAATGAAACAATGCAACTCGTCTCCCAAAAGGACACAAACAATTTAATTAAAAAAATCACATAGTATATAAAGATTTTTTAATACTAGATATTTTTAATAATAATAATAATAATAAGTTTCTTAATTCCAACAGTCAAAATGTCCATAAATCGATACCATTTTACAATATATATATATATATATATATATATATATATATATATATATATATATATATATATATATATATATATATATATATATATATATATATTGATTTATTCTTTTTTAACTTTTTCTTCTTTTTTTTCTTGTTTTGTTTTGTATTACCTCATTTATTTGGTAGGTTAAGAATATGCTTTTATAAAATCTGAGTATATAAGCGCTACACCCATATTGTAAGTATTTTCTTACTATTCTTAAATAGTTATATTAGCTTTACTGTTATTTCCAAAATATATATTTTAACGCTTCATACCTATTATAATATGAACCAGTATTTAAGAGACTATGAATACAAACCAACAAAAACGCATGAACTTTACCAGGAAAATATTGATGAGTATTTTAATAAACCATCCCAAACCTCTCTTAATTTGTTTCACATTAATATACGGAGTATATCTAAAAATTTCGATGAGTTAAAAATATACCTTGAACAAATGAATACCGTGTTCCATTGTATAGTTTTATCGGAGACATTTAAAATCACTGATACATCATTCTTCAATATTCAGGGATATGACTTGATATATAACAATGGTGAAGTAAATAGGAATGATGGTTCTATTGTATTTATAAAGAACTCATTAAATTACTCGTTCCACATTGTTAACATAGATATCATAAAAGCCATACAGATAAAGTTCAGCTACGAAAATAAAACATTTTTTATTACTGTTCTATATAGGCCTCCTTCTACATCTGAAAAACAATTTTTATCCAAATTAAATGATTATCTAAAAAGTATTGAGCGAGAGGAAGCTGATTATAATGTAATAATTGGGGATATTAATATAAATATCAAGAGAGACAGCGATATTACTGAAGACTATTTAAATATTCACGTATTAATGCAATAACGAGAGAAGAGGGTGTATTTGAACATATTATATATAAAAGCATTAGGCATACAGTTATCCAGAAGATGTTAAACTTTAAAATGCATAAAATCTTGTGGAACCTATTTCAAGAAACAAATATGAATAGCAAAGAATTTCAAAGCTTATATATATATATATATATATATATATATATATATATATATATATATATATATATATATATATATATATATATATATATATATATATATATATATATATATATATATATATATATACAAATTTACAAGGAAGGAACAAATAGTAATTATATACATATAGTATAAGACTATTCTAGACTAAACAAACATACACCAAGTAAAACATAGCCTACTTCCTGAAAATGTACCATATGCCCAGGCTCTGGCAACCAATAACTATGGTAAACACAACACAACAACTGTGGTATTGCTATTAATCGTCTGTTTGATAGCATAAAAAAATGAATTTAAAAATATCAGCGTATTGCACATCAGAGTATTGCACTTCGTTATATAATTTAACACATACCAAATAATACTGGATAGGGCTGGAACCTTTAATATAATGATAACACTCGAAGTAGTTTCCACAAACACCAAAACACTTTTACTTCGCTCTACCCGCGTTTCGCCAACCAAGTTGGCATCATCCGGAGACGATTAAAACTGAGACAATTTTAATCGTCTGAGGTACATTTTTTCGAGAGGATTGAAGGCTGTTAATTAATGGGCCTGTACTTTTCCGCAAGTGTATTTTCTACAGAGGATATACTGCTCTTCCCATTATTACTACCTAACTTCCAACTGTTACGCCTATGACTGCTGTTGGTAACCGTAAGCAGATAGTATTGGAGTATTTTGATATAAGCCTGTTTGAAAGATAAACATTCTTATGAATAAGCTATTGATATATTTTTAAACCGAACCACCGAACTATTCATATTATGTTATTCCAAATTAGACATAAAGCTTGGCCTCTAAAATTTGAGGTGTTATGCTCTCTGACCTTGCAGCCATTCATAAATACCTTGCTGACTCGACTGATAAAGCATGTCTCATGTCACGAACGTTTACTTCAAGACGGCTCCCATATACACGCGCCCAAAAGTATTTTCGATACTAACAATAATGATTCTTCATTGTAAAATTTAAAACGATATTTTTATTGTGGATTCTCAACATCATAACAACATACTCTGGCTACCTTTATGGTAGGGCAAATTGAATTATACATGGGGACTTAGTTTGAACCTGATTCACCTGAAACCATCTAAACTTTGACGCGCTTTATATTTCCAATTACAATTCCTACCACAATACAACAGTTTAATTTGTTTTGATAGGTCCTTAACTAGTATTTAAACAGTTAACAATTGTGTTATGTTTCACGTCAATATGTAGGTTTCATCAGCCACGTGAGTAGCTTCAGCATCCTTTATATACGCACTCAAAGGTTGTATAGATATCCTTATCCATTGTTCACGTACCGTATCAAATTAATTTGATAATTTCGTCCTTCGTGTTGTTGCTGGGGATATGGCGCAATATATTTAAAAAAGACGAGTAAGTCTGAATTAATTTCACGGTTCAGTAGGCCGGAGCTACTTGAGTGTTAAATACAGGACGAAGAATTTTGAGATATTAATTTTCCTGGAAGTATCAATTCAGTATACTATCATTTCCTTTTACTGCTGACGTCTAGGAAGCGAGGCGTTAAGATCTTTGTCCGGGAGGAATAGCTATTTATCCAACGGGTTGGGAAAGGTACTATTTTGTGTAACGAGCAAAAGGATCGCGTTACACAAAACAGTGTTTCCCAACGTGTTTCATACAAGACTTTTTCCAATTTTCATACTATGAAATTAACCTACTATGAAATGAACTTTACACAACCAGTTGCGTAATATATTACTTTTCGTAACTAGTTGTGAAAAGTAAGACGTTTCCTAACGTCAAAGAGTTTTGAAAAGTGCCACTTTACATGTCAAAATTAGAAAAATGCATTTTGCGTGTTTTGTAGCGATATTTTTATGCATAAATATCTGTTAATGTTAGTTAGTCGCGACACGTAAAATGTATGCAAATCCGACCGTAATTTCGTAAGCTATGAAGAATTATGCCCGGAAATAGTCGCGCATTTTTAGTGTGTTACGTAGTAATGTCAACGCAACAGTTCAGTTTAGAATAACGTGGTGTAAATTTACCCCATATAAAATACACTGTATTTTGTAGAGAATGGCGAATTTGTTTTGTTCTTCTTAAAGTAGAACCAGTAATACAATTATGTAACAATGAGAATAGTGTTTACATGATGTTAATCACGGTAGGATGGGAATCAGAGGGTTTTTATTAAACGTATGGTGGTCATAATAATATGAATATAAATAATAGTATGTTGGACATTTTACTAGAATTACTACACTACCTACTCTGCGGTAACATGGCAACTTCAAACAACATGATGAATCCAATAAGTGAGCAGAGTATGTTGCAAAAATCTGACGTATCCACTGACCATACGTAATTATGTATCAACATAACATTTAAGGAATATTCGCTATGTGCAAAATCCATTAAGTGACATCTGGTATCAATAATCGGCCAACCCAGTAGTATTTTTATATATTATGATGTACGATAAAAATCCTCCGCGTAATAATTTAATTAACAACAATATGAATTGTTTTTATTTAATTACAATTATTATTTCTATGTATCTAATTTCAAAAATTAGTAAGTGTTACGTAGTAAGTTTATGGCGAAAAATTGCTGGACTGGGAAGGAATCGAACGCCCGATCCTCGGAACACAGGACCAGGGGCCCTCTTCTCAACAACATTCGCATTACCAAAAAGCCTTCGGAAATGACGTCAGAGGTGATTTTTAGGATTCTTAACCCCTCGCACCTAGGCGTATGCGCGTTGAGACAAACAAGAACCCTTAGCTTTGCAGGAGCAGTGTAAACCACTCGTTTTCTTGGAAATTGGAGGTTACGTCGTATGTTTTCAGTTCCCAACAATAGTTATTTTAACATTTTTTCTTTGCATTTATGTTTCTTTTGTAAAATATGGAAGACTTCGTGTATTTGAACTTGCTGGAAAACTTGCGATGGTAGATCATTTAGAAGCAAATGCTGACGTACGTATATACTGCAAGGGATCCTTTAGTAGAATTGAGCATGAGCAATTCAGAAAAATATTTAGATTGACTAAAGACCTTTTTAGATATTTGGTTGAGTTATTACAACCATCTATACAAGTGGGAAAGACAACAGTTTCTTTAAATATTGAGTTGAAGGTATGCTAATTTCGAGGCTAATCATATTTTAGATAGGTACCTATTTATATACCTACCTAATTTGTATCTTATATAAAAATGGTAAAACAAAATAATAATCATTGTAGATTCTAATTGCTTTAAAGTTTTATGCAACTGGAAGTTATCTATCAATTCATTTCATCCATTCAATTCGATTTCATCCAATCAATTCATTTCATTCATTCAATTAATTTCTTTGTTTTATATTTATATCAACAAATACAACTGCAACAATCTAACGTAACTCCTGAAAATGTAACTAACGTCTGAAAACTTGGGTTCTCCCAAGGATGGTATTTAATGTAGTTAACCATCCCTCGGGTTTTCCTACATCTGTTAACATATAAACTAATAAAACAAATTAACGAGATAACTAACCTCTATTGAAGTTTTTTTGTTGTGACCATAGAAAATTTATCATCTAGATGGTAAATTTTCTATGGTTGTGACAGTAAAAGTGTCACGGGAAGACCAACACGAGGGATGTCGAGAATGCCACCTAAAACAAGTCTTCGCAATGAAACCACTCCCGACGGAGCGTGTATACGCGTGGATGCGAACGAGGTTTAGAATAGGGACCCAGCAGCTTACAGCCAAGGCTGGTATGCTATTAGAAAGCAGGCGATTCACAGACGTTATCGATAGCACCGGCTGATATGTGTGAGATCTTTTGAGATTTTGTTGCTTTCTCTTGGTTATTTAATGATGTATTTTTGCAACTAATATTACATTTACGAGCCCCCATGTGCCAACAATGATATTACATATAAGACGTGATCATTAAGGTTCAACCTTTACCACTGAGCGCGTACGATCCTTCACCGCCTCCCCACGTAGTTTCAATGGTGCTTAATATTTTGTGTGGTGCTTTAACACGCGATCACCACTATTGTTGCTAACACAGATGGGCATACCTTTTGTAAACCAAAAGTTTATGTTTTGGTTGGTGTTGCTGCGTTTTAATTAAATCATTTATATTATTGTTAAGAGCATATCGTCAAGGCCTTCCATATTTTTTACTACCTAAAATCATTTTTCATATCGATTTAAAAATATAAAAAATATAAAATTTAAAATATAAAAAAAATATAAATTTTAAAAATTAAGGATAGTGATACATGTTCTTGAATGGCACCTTTAATATATCAACCGATTCTGTGTCAATTTGCCGCAGTTTCCGTCGTAGAAATCCTGCTACGTAGAATAGCATTTTACTTTGAAAATAGATATCCAAAAACTTGTCGTATCTGTACCAGTTATATTATCGTCGCTCTGATTTTCTGAGAATCCTCGCTATGGGGTTTATTTATGTTTACCCGGGGCCCTGAGAAATTCTAAGCAACGCCGTATCTTATAAAAGAAAACGCCTGAGAGTTTTAACATCATTAAAAGGCCACAGATGTCACATTCCTTTCTGTTTACCAATAACCCCTGTTCAAAGTTGAAACCCCTTATTGCCGCGCCTTTTAAAAACGAAGCTTTAGCTTTAAATGAAAAGATGGTACCTATATCGTACATCAAATAGAAGTAGATTATTTCTTTCTGTGCTCTATTTATATGCCTATTAAACACCTCTTTCCATGAAAGCAGTTTGGGCCAATTAAGTTGTTATATCAGATATAGTATCGACAAATACCGGTCACACTGCCGACGATGACGGCGACTGAGTTTTCACGAACACCAAAAGACATTTATATAAACCACATTTTTTTAATGAACTGTTGTCAAGTAACGCCGGCTATACGAGATATGTCCTTCGTCACTATTCATATTATTTTTACATTTTCTAATTTCTATGCCGTCAAATGCATTCAACTGTGTTCTTTCATATTTTAGAAGAGCTATATGCTCTTTAAATCTAGCTTTAATTGATTGTATCGTTTGTCCACTATATTTTTGATTACACTCATTAACCACTAATTTCGTAAATCCCCGACCTTTCATGTGGTTCGATTTTATCGTTTGTACTGACTAAAAGTTGTTGCAATTTATTACATAAACATAAGAGAAGTTAGAGAAATACTACCTCTAGTTTAATGTAGACTTACTACCTACCTGTTACTTTGGCACCTAAAGATTTTAATTGTTGTTTGACTTCCTTCACAGTTGACATTTTAACTTGTAAACTAAACATGAAATTAAAAAGGCAAATGTCCGACGTCACCAATGAATACCTAAACCCGATTTGTTTCCACCTGTTGGTGAAATTTATAAACATATGCAAGTCTCCTATTACTTGCGTTGGAGGAATATATGTATTGAAAGGTTGTCGCTTCCGAATTCCGACTGAAAAAACGAATTGAATAAAAATAATTCGAGAGGAAGCCCGAAAAATTCAGAAGCCGCAAAATATCTCGTGAGTCGTGCGTGAGTATCAAAGAAAAGAAAAGTGAGTGAGAAAAGTAGGAAGAATTTGGAGGTGATTGGGAAATATATTAATAAATTAGATAAAATTAGGAAAGAGGCAATGAGACTGGTCAAAAATTATTGAAATGAAACGAGTACTTGCCAAGGAAATGTCATTTATTGATGATTTTCTGAAGAGTAGGTTAGACAGTTTAGATGTAGGTAGTAGTAATTGTAGTAATTTTTTGAAAGAATCAGAATGTGAATATAAGTTAATACAGGGAGAAATCAAAATGGCTGAGAAATTTGATTGAAGAAGAGCTGTTGCTATAATTCCAATAAATATAAATACTAGAGTTTCAATTTTACAATTAACATACCATAGAATGTACGATATTTTGTTAGATGATGAAAGTAAAAAACTATTAACAAAATATGTCCTTAACACAAGTGCCTACTGGCAATTGTTTTAAGGATATTTTGCTAAATTAAAATGCTTAATTATAATAGTTGCCCGTCAAACGAAGTTCGGGTTACTGACATAAAAGCTAGATTTTTAACAAATAAGTTGCCTTGTATGGCAGTTTGATGTATACCATTAATTGTTCAGCAATATTTGAGAGCAAACATTCTGCGCACTCGAAACAAGAAACCGAACTTTTGTATTTATCAGAGGACTGCTACTGGCGTATTAGTAGAGGCCGCCGTTTCGTCCAAAGTCGAGGTGGTCATCCTCAACGGATTTTCATCGGACTTTCGGATCAATTTTTGTCAATAGTGAAGGCGTGTTAATCAGATTTCTTCGGCATGGGAGCCGATAAATGACATGGAAAGCATAGTTATGAAGAAGCTTGGTACTATATGCAAGTTATGAGAACAGTGAAATCCCACAAACAGTTGTTATAATAAATTATTTAAACGCGGTTGCCTTTGTCTTCTGCATAGAAATATCATTGGCCACTACAATGTTCCGGTCTGGAATTATATATTATGTGTATTTCGGGTGGTATCGATTTCTATCATAAATAAATATTTCATTATACACATGAGCTTACATCGGCTAATGCTGGATTAGATCAGTGCAAAGATATCGACATAAACACCATCGATCACGAAATTAATCGTGTTCGCCGTCAGTCAATATTTCAACATTACACCGCAGCATAATTAATTATTTTCCATATTACACAGTATAGATATCTGTATTGGGTGACAGATGAACTGTCGGCTGAGAATTGAAAATAACTATTCGTCATACCAGGAGATTTTTTTTTGCTATAATATATTCAAAGGGATGGCCCAATTATACGATAAGTAGGCCATTATTATTATAGGTAAGTATTATAGGTATGCCATTATTATATATAATAGATAATTATTGTAGTAAATTTTGAAAATACAGGTATTACGAAATCAAATACAGTGAAAACAAACTATTGACAAAAATTCAACAAACAATAATTATATTACACTTCAGTGAGGTTATCGTTAAGTTTCTTAATGCATCGGGTAATTGAAGATAATTTACAAAGAAGATTAATAATAAATAGAATGAGTAGGCAACCTTGCTAAGGTCCAGAAAACGTCAAGGCGAATAGTGTAGCCTCGCTATACAAAAAAAGAGAAATCCTGTTCTTGCCGGTTGTCATAGAAGAAGCAATCCGTGGACCAATAAATTGGTGTACTAGGCCATCCAGAAACGTATGACTTGAGCACTTGCCGGGCGGCTTAAAAAACAAGAAATTGGTAATATAAATACCAGCAGCTAGTTGTTTAGCCCTGAAGTCCAGGAAGACTATGTCCCGTGTTAGCTTGAGGTAGATATAATGTGGGTAACGACTGATTTACGACGTGCTTCTAAGAGCACGTCGTAAAGATTCAGGATCCAAAAAAATATATTACACGAGGTAACAAAAAATTTACCAATAAGTTCCAATTTCTAGGTAGGTAGATAAAGCTCAAAAACCAGATGCAAATTTGTAGAAGTTTGCATCTGGTTTGAATATGTAGAGAGTAGAAATAAAGAAAAAAAGCCCTATAATATAATAAAAACACAGAATCCTTTCTGATTCGGGTTTTCGCTTACTTACTCAAGATGGTGGAAGGCTTTTTGTTAAAAATCAGCAAAGGCATAGTTATATTATAACGATAACCATAATCTGTAAATTCTCATGGAAATTTTACTGCACAATGTATTGTACAGTTCTGTGGCTGGTATGGTTTCTTCCGAGCAACACGGTTTTATGAAGGGAAGGTCAACAACAACGAATCTTGTCCGCAAGACCCAATTTATTAGCGAGAAACTAGTCCAGTTGAGTCATGTTGATGTGATCTACACCGACTTTTCTAAAGCTTTCGACATACTTGACCACGTTAGCCTGTTGAATAAGTTGAATATTTTTGGCCTATCTAATCCACTGATACAACTATTCCATTCTACTTCGAAACAGGTACCAATGTATGCAATACCACGGTTACAAGTCTGAGAAATTTCAGCAAATCTCTGCAGTGCCACAAGGTTCGATGCTTGGCCCCCTTCTCTTCGTCATGTTTGTATATGACATTGTTTCTGACTTGCAGGTATATTATCTAATTTATGCAGATGATCTGAAATTATGGTATGAAGTAAATACATCTAGTGACTGTGACGTTTTAAAAAACTCCCTTAACAGAATAATACACTGGTGCCCACATAACAACCTACCTTTAAACGTATCTAAATGCAATGTAAGGGCATTCTGTAGGAAAAGGAAACCATTTATTGTCAACTATAAACTAAATGATTTATCTCTTTAGGGACGTGATATTTGATCCCAAATTAACTTTTTTTAAAACAACAATGAAACCGTAACATCATCTGCGTTTAAAAGATTAGGATTCATCATATGGTATTCTAAAAGGTATACTTATAATCGACTCTTCGGTTGATGTATATATCCTTTATACCTTCTAAACTTGAATATTCATCGATAGTCTGGAGTCCAATCTACATAACTCTTATAACTGCTTTGGAAAAAATATAAAGACGATTTTTGAAGTCTGCCGTATATATATAATAGATGGCGTTTAGCATCCAGTAGGATATCCTCACAATTTGTTACTGACGCGGTTTAATCTTAATGAATTAGCAAAAATAAGGTCTACATATCAGATCATTTACTTATTATAATATTAATAATAATATTGCGATAAAGGTTCCCAGAATCTCAGCAAGGAGTAACAATATTCTATCTCTTCCTACTGAACATGTCCGAATAGTATATCCTTTGTATCAACTTATTTGGCAGTATTTTAATATAGAACATACTGACATCTTTTGTAGCACCATTCAACGAATTAAAAACACTTTTGTATAGTCAAATATTGTGATTGATAAAGTCAATATATTATTGATTGCCGTCACTAAAATCATATGTTTACTAATTACATATCGACGATGCATTATCTATACTTATGGTGCAAAAAGAGTAGAAACTTAAAAATTTTGCATCGACAAGTTTCTTTAAGCTGGAATAAAGTAGGTTACTGAACAATTAAAAGGGGCCATTGGTATTACCGTACAATATCAACAATAAAAAAGTAAATCCATATCCTTAGTTAACAACCCTAGCCTTATACAACATAAGATTCCTCCAGGCTTATTGAATAGAGCTGGTTAGTGTTCTGATGTTACTGGATTACTCAAAAGAATTTGACACTAAAAGAATTCGTCAATCTTTAAATTTAAATATGGTACTACAGGAATCTCAGGTCCATTATTATTCATAATCTACACCCCAGATATTTTGGATTGGGAATCTGGTGATGAAATGGGGATGTGACACCAGAGGTGGGATTTCTCTCCGTACCTAGAGTGACCCGACTTATTTTATTCATAGACTTTGTTTTAACTACATATATACTTTTCATCATTCTTTCTTTGAATTGACAACATAGTGTTGCAACGTGGGGGCTGTTTATATACAACTGTTTCGTAATTGGAGCAGTGTAGCCTTTGACTCTATTGTATCGAGCACAATATGGTGCCGCGGGTGTGAGATTTCATCATGTCGATCTCCTCTCTGTTTGCAGCGCCTCTCTGTATTGGCGCTTCCATTATGGGCATAATCCAATTTCAATTTATTTAATGCCTTGCCTAAGCCATTCGATTATCATAGTAAAACTTCGGGGCCTTTAATTTAAAAAGTCAATACAAATTCAAACCGTGGAATTGACAGTAGCTCCCAACTTTGGAACTTGCCAGTTTATGTTTGTCGGAGAAGCGGAATTAATTCCGCTTTATTGAAAATTAGCAAGCCAAGAGGACGTTCCCGTTCTTTTTTCCGCTGTTAATAGTCCATAAAGTGTCAAAGAAATAGGAAAGTATGCGTAGTTCGAGAATAAATAAGTGCGGTTTTGTAAGCGAAAATGGTGTCTAATAAAGAAGGACTTTCATACTCTTTCCATTAATCAGCCCTCTTGATTGCGCGCTTATGGATGATTATCCTTTGGCGAGTCTGTATTCCATCTCAACGTACCCGTACGTAGGCGAACTAATACAGAGTAAATTTCCCCGGTTATATTTTAGATCGCACTGATACAATTCAATATTTTCAGAGCTATCTGAAATTTATTTCATACATAACGTGAAAGTCATGTTGGCAGATGTCGATCTCGTAGATAGAAGATATATGGAGAAATTGATTGAGATAAACCTCGTAGTGGTAGGTCTTGCCATTCTGGAATTACTGCCTTTCAAAGTTGAAATAAGAAAAACACGAATTATTTAATTTTTCCCTTAATTTGGAAATTCGCTAAATTAAAAACGACCGAATCTGACATTAGGACATTAGTAGTGTAGATTGAATTGTTTTGTAACGAGATGGCGAATAAAATAGAAACATATTTTTTGAGCTGCTACGTTATTCTACGTCGGATTTTTCAAACAGCAAGATTTGATAGAACAATTGTTTTTGGGTAAAGAAAAACCATACTATTTTTGATATAGAGTGTATCTCAATAACCTGATCAAATCTTCGATACAGATCTAAAACGTTTGTAGTCAATGAATATGACTATGTAGCATAACTTACCAGAATTTCATAAAAATCGAATAATAACTGCCCCCGTATCTTACAAACTTACAACAAACAAAGTTACAACAGTGTTAATTATATAAGACAATTCGTATTCCAAAAGCCTTAAAAAACAAGAAAATATGTTTATATTTCGATGGTCTCCGATACCCTTGTATGCGTGTCGCCCTATCTGCCCAACCCAATTTGCTACGACCAAAAAGTTGTCCCAGTTATGTCCCCGCAGTTACAGCTGCTTCCTTTTACAAGCGGTAAATGAAAACAAGAATCGATCTATCTGTATACGCGGTTTGCACTGTTCCATTCCTCATACTACTTTAATATATGACAATATATGACACAAAAAAAAGTTATGAGGTCTATCACACGAAACAAAATTCCTTCGACGCAGACATAGGTCTTAATTCTGTTTCAACACGGCTTAGTGGAAAGCACCAGCACAGGCCAACAGGCTTGTTGGGTTTACACAGCGAATTGTTTTGGCATGAGAGGGATGACGAAATATGAGAACAGATTTCTTTATAAAAAAAAATATTGAGTACTACGCAAAAGGTATCTACGAACGTATTGAGGGTAAAACGGTACTATACTTGCCCAACATTTGAAGGTTAATGATGCTAGTATATTCATAATTATTATCTTATCTATTCATAAGGTATTATCTTTGAAAACTAAGAAATAGAAACATATTTTTCTATCAAAACCTTTTTTTCATCACAGCAAAAAAGCTGAAATATCTACGTCGGATTGTACTTCTACGTCGGATTGTACAAACAAAGCAAGATTTGACAGAAAAATCGATATTTTGGGTAAAGAAGAACCGTATTATATTTGATATAAAGTATATCTCAAGAATCTGAACAAATCTTACAGATCTAAAACGTTTGTTTCAATGAATAAATAGTCAATAAATATGACATCTTACTTAAAAATTTGAGAGTTAAGGGTGCTAGTATATCCATAAATAGAGACGACTGATTCCTGTCATCGGATGATACGTTTTAAAATAGGTATCTTAAAAAAAATCTATTTCGTCCTATGCAGAAGGGTGCCAGTATATATATATATATATATATATATATATATATATATATATATATATATATATATATATATATATATATATATATATATATATATATATATATATATATATATACATATATTTATATATATATATATATATATATATATATATATATATATATATATATATATATATATATATATATATATATAAACAGTGATAACTTTGCCTCCTGTCGTCGGTGATTAGCCACAGTGGCGGAAATAAAGATTCGTTACATAAACAAAAAATTATTCTGTTTGGAAGCATGAAAGTCCCTCCAAGGAAATTCACACGTGGCAAGTTATTAAATTACTCTTCGGCTGGCCCAATTGCTGAACATACCTCACTTAATGGATAGTTACTGATATTATAATCCACTTTATCTTGCGTTTTACGTTACATGTAATGGTTAATAAGCTAACACTAACGTAATTTCTCAGATAAACAGCCATAGATTCCCCAAACAACTTTGATGTTCCCCATTTCACCCCATTTTCAGGAGCTACTTAATGTTGAAAGCTTGACGAAATTAGGAAAATTGAGATTGGTGGACTATGCCCAAGGGAACTGTGTGCCTCCCTTCGAGCCAGCGAGAGAATGAAACAGCCAAATGGATCGCCTTTGTGTATGAGCCACTATAATCAGCAACAATGTCTGCGTTTCACCTTCGGTTTTTTTTTCATCGAACGATCGGAATTTTCTGCTCAAGTTTTCCTTGTCAATAGATGGTATTCGGGGCCTTGATTGGGACTTTTATATAAAGCTTTATATTACGAACTATCTACAGGGGCACCACTAACATGAAGTCAAGAGTGTTTCTCAATTAGGTCATATGCAGTCCTGGTAAATAAAAAAATTTCTATGGAAACGCCCTCATCTGTCAAGGTGTACCAATAACACATTACACATTACCACATTATCTTATTGACAACCAATGAAATCTCGATTTCATGAATATTTTCCATATCTATGGTTTCTGCCTTAGCAATGGGCAATATTCGATAATTTCCCTAGAAAAATATTCAATTGCCTTAACTATCAGTGTCTTATCAGCTTCCAGAGCGAATTATATTCAAAAATTAATGGATTACAGAATGACGTTCCATTGTCTATAGTTGTGAAGTTAGTGAGAATGCCTCGTTGACATTTCGGTAAAATAACAGCAACGCCCGGGCCTTGTGAATGTCATAACCAACATGCTTATGACATGACAACAAGGCTTACATTTCATTAAAATGTATGTATACGCAGGGGCGTAAATTTTGCATAGCTTGATATTTGCCTGGTATGTTAGTTATATAGACGGGGGATGATAATTCAAATTATAAATAAGCGAGATGTACAAGAGCGACGTCGATATTAGAGCGACACATGTGAATGTCACCTATACGTAACATCACCGACAGCACGTTAATAATATAATTCCGGCTCGTCCCCTTGTACCGGTCTTGATGAAGCCCCTTTCGCTGCATTTAAACTAAAACGTTCTGGAAACAAACACCACCATTTAATTAAGATCTTGTAAATATCTTTGTTTAGATCTATTAATCTTATTCATCCGAATTAATTATCTCGCGGTATTCAACAATGCAATTTCGGTTCCGCCTATGCACACAAAAGATTTGCAGATGCTGAAATTCCTCTATTTGTCTGAGCCCGTCCGCCCGATTTGCTCCGACTGAATTTTGCCTTATTAGCGACTTATCTAGGAAGATGTTTCTCCCACCATCGCGCATAACGCTGCCGCCACCCAAGGTATTGGTCGCACTAGCTGAGTGTCTGATTATTCCCTCGCACACCCGCAATCTCACCAAAGTAAAGAACAAATTCTGTATAGACAATAAGTATCAAGTTCAATAATACACATCGGTTATAAAAAATATCAATTAAGGTTCTAGGGAATGCCGGGCAATGATCAATTAAGAATCAGTCAAAATAATCAAATTTCAAATTTCATATAAATTTAAGGATCTGTTAATCGATTATTGTAATGTTATAATCAGTTAAAAAGTAACAAATATAAGTTCAATATTTGGTAAGGGATTACACCATAGCTAAGTTTCAATTAACTAATTATAAATTATCTATAAAGAGTAATTCGTAGCTGTCGGAGATATAGTAAACGATAAATTACTCGATCAAACAGATCTTGTATTGATTAATTAAAATTGAAAAGTACTGTAGTGTACATACATGACTGCGGAAATAGGTACCGCCTAAAAACGAATGAGATCAGCTTAAACCTAATTTTATGATCAAGTAAATCTACGGCCAGTCAATTAATATTGATTAACAGTTAGTATTAATTGAACAATGGTCAATAAAAGATAGTTGACGTGAATATAAATATTGCATATCGAATATACACTCCCCGGCACAAAATTCCGTCACCCTAAAATTTTGCCCAATTTTGATGTTTTATAACTTTTTTATTTTTCATCTGATTTTCATAAATTTTTTACCAGTCTGTAGATCAGTTCATTGTGTGTCTTTTTAATTATTGTAATAAGTCATATTTTTCGTCCAGGCAATATTATACAGGGGTAAATCAAAGTGTTGTTTTTTGTCGTAAACTCAAAACACCCTGTGGAAAAATTGAGGCGAATAATTTTGTTTACAAACTGTTTGCTGCCATCTTAGACGTATTGTAAACATTTTGTTTTTTGATTCATCCCATTATCTCATTTCTTCTGCGAGCAGCAAAATTTTAAATGAAACGCTGTTAATTTTATCATTTTTAATTAAAAAACATCGACGTTGGCTAAATACGCGGTTATTGTGACAGAATATTTGACAGTACAGTTAATTTAGTGTGTTGTCATCATGGTAACTACAGCAGACGTAGGTAGAATTGTTGCCTTAATAGAGGATGGCCGCAATAAGAGTTATGTCTCCCGTACTCTGGGAATTGCGCGGTCTACAGTTTGTGATGTTTGGAATAGGTATCTACAGACGGGAAACTTTATTAGGCGGCAAGGCTCTGGCAGAAGGAGAATGACCACTCAAGCTGATGATCACTTTGTCAATATGAGTTCTTTAAGAGATCGAAGAGCTACTGCTGTGTATCTAAAAAATGACTTGCAAATGGTACGTCGAGTAAGCGTAAGTGAAAGAACGATACGTAGAAGATTGTTAGAAGCAGGATTGCATTCACGAAGGCCAGCAGTATGTCCAAAATTGCTTCCTCGGCATCGACAACACCGACTGAGATTTGCAAGAGCTCATGCTGACTGGACTGTAGAACAGTGGGGAAACGTACTATTCACAGATGAATCCAGGGTTTGTTTAAGGTCGCCGGATGGTCGTGAACGGGTATACAGACGTAGAAATGAAAGATATGCAGACTGCACCATATCTGAGCGACTGCAATATTACGGTGGTTCAGTCATGGTTTGGGCGGGTATTTCTACCGATGCACGTACTGACCTTGTATTTGTTGAAAATGGAGCACTAACCGCCCACCGTTACATTGAGGAAATCCTCCAAGAAATTGTTGTTCCATTTGCTCCTTTCATTGGGAACCAATTTACATTAATGCATGATAATGCTAGACCTCACGTTGCACGGGTAGTGAGCGAATATCTGGATGAGGTTGGACTTCCAAGATTGGACTGGCCCGCATGTAGCCCGGATCTCAACCCAATCGAACATCTTTGGGATGTTCTTAAAAGAGCACTCCGTCGCCGTCCTGTGCAACCACTAACCTTGCAAGACTTACGGCTGGCGCTGACAGAAGAATATCAGGCTATTCCTCAAGACAGAATAAGTAATCTTATTAATTCGATGCCACGAAGAATGCAAGCTGTCATTGCTGCGAGAGGAGGACATACACGTTATTAAAATTTGTCTTTGTTAATTAATTTTGTGATATACCTAGTGGATTTTTTGTTAATAAAAATAAGCTTGAAATCAGCGTTTCATTTAAAATTTTGCTGCTCGCAGAAGAAATGAGATAATGGGATGAATCAAAAAACAAAATGTTTACAATACGTCTAAGATGGCAGCAAACAGTTTGTAAACAAAATTATTCGCCTCAAATTTTCCACAGGGTGTTTTGAGTTTACGACAAAAAACAACACTTTGATTTACCCCTGTATAATATTGCCTGGACGAAAAATATGACTTATTACAATAATTAAAAAGACACACAATGAACTGATCTACAGACTGGTAAAAAATTTATGAAAATCAGATGAAAAATAAAAAAGTTATAAAACATCAAAATTGGGCAAAATTTTAGGGTGACGGAATTTTGTGCCGGGGAGTGTGTATATATATATATATATATATATATATATATATATATATATATATATATATATATATATATATATATATATATATATATATATATATATATATATATATATATATATATATATATATATATATATATATATATATATATATATATATATATATATATATATATATATATATATATATGAACGAACGAGCGGACATGAGCCTTGGGAGCTGGCACACAGGTATTCTCTGATTACTCGATGTTACAATGTACCAGTGGTTCTTCTTAAACCCTGTGTAACACCATCTGGCCAACGACTACTAGGAAAAGTACTGGCCCATTTATATACATTTAAGTATATACAATGTAAATTCAACTGATGCCATTTGCATTTAGCAGCGTGTGAACGATCCGACGTTCTGACAAATTCTGCATCGCAATGATAGGAGGATGGGAGCCGACATCGAAAAGCGACGTCGCCCACGTGCACAGGATAATGCGAACTTGCGGTATATGCGGATCAGCAGTTACTGTGCTCGTAAGTACATACTAGCATAAGCCATCACCTAGCCGTGTACTTAATATTTTATTCGAGTAATGTGAAGATGATCCTAATACAGGTAGATGATTTGTACATACAATATCATATATCTATGACCAATGTATTCTAGACAATTTTTGTAGCAATCGACTAACCAATCAGTTATGCCGATGAAAAACGCGCCTATTATACAGATATTCCATTTTATGGCGAAGGTGCGGGTTACAAGAAATATTAAGCATTTTTATACCTTGAGTGATATTTACAGTCGGCAGTACTGTACGTAGTCTTCAGTTTTTTTTATAAAGTAGTGAGACTCCAGAAGACCTCTGAATTCATCATACACGTAAGTCACGATTTTCTTGGTTTAATTTTTTAGTCATGTAGGTACTTATAGATTTTTCTCCATTTAGTACAGTTCGTTAATATCTACCGTCACTTTCTTGAATGTAGCTTTCCGATGTAGTCCGCTATAAAACCCTTTCAATGAAGGCTAGTTCTAATAGAATTATTGTAGAGTTTTAAGTAACAGTTTTACGTAGACACCATCGTGATCCCAATTTTGTTACCAGTTTAAACTGTATAACCAAATTTAGGACCGTTGCTGCTGGACGTATCGTCAAGTATATTTGCCGCCATCTTGTCCAGTTACCCGTTGCACGAGTCATCCGCATTACCGAGCCACCATCCAAGTTACCACCGAACCACCATCCATGAGCTGTACAATTATTAAGGCCAGATCTTTATTTAAATTTAATATTCTATTTTTGAAGTGAAAACTTCTTTAGGCGCGCTCAGCACTTTTTTTGCGGGTATTGAATGAGACTGGGCCGTGAGGCTCGGATATGTGACGCTCCTTCGGGTAAAGTCGGCTCGAGTCGACTAAGTGAGAGAGGATCAGAGTAGAAAGAGTTTGTGGGTATTAAATGAGACTGAGCCGTCATGTTTGTCTATGTATCAGTCAGTCCACTCGTTGAATAAGCGGGAGAGATAAACTTGATTCTAAAGTATTTACAGCATATTTTAGCTTCTATAGGCCTATTGTTCAGGACAATATATCAGGATGTTCCGTGTGGTCGGGTTACCGTCCAATTGTTTTTCGCTCTGTATGGAATTGAATTGCGTAATATGAGTACTTACGGAATACGAGTAGATATTATGGAGCTACATATAGTGGGGCGGCGTCTAGCGCCGGTTGCGTGAAGCATCTGTGTGCGATAATATTTCGTACTCTGGTAGGTTCTAGCATTTTTGAAGTGAAACTATATTAACGGGTATTAACGGGTGCGGTGTCTTGCGGGTTGTGGTAATACGGGCGGACGGTTACAGTATATATTTTAAAATTCGAAAATTAGAAGTTTTGACTATCGTGTGGTCATAAGCACACACCCATGTTTTTTTTTAAATAATATTCTTATTTCTTTATTTACTCTAATCATATTATTACACTAATTATATTTCTTTAGGTATTTACACTAATCATATTTACATTAATCATAGCTATTGTAAGCAACAATTGTAAGTACTATGGAGAAATACGTGCGCTTAATTTTATTAAATTAATATTATTATATTATTTTATTATATAATTCATCAATCATATACTGCTAATAACACATCAACCCTTTGCGTTGAAAACATATTTAAATAATATATTTTACAATTACTTAATACATAAATACTAAGTCATATTTTTATATTTTTCATAATATTTATTTACAAGTTAATTCCTGCTATCTTTTGTTTCTTTTTCATTACTCAAATTAGCTAGTAGTACATATACTATAACATAATTCTATTTAACATTAATGGTCCATTTTTCTAGTAGCATTACACAATTGCTTATTCCAGGAGCTATTACAAAATAATCTTACGACCATGGCCAATTTATTTCGTGCTATTTTCTGGTTACTAAACCAGATGGTTCTACTTGATTTATTTTAAACCTTAAAAACTTGATTAGTTTTTTGTTGGCACCTCATTTTAAATCAGAGGATTATCGAACAGATTTAAAATTAATTTCTAAAAATTGTTATTTCTCGACTCTGGATTTTTGACGCTAAGTACAGAAAATATCTTAAATTTATTTTCAGGATCGAATACAGCTGTGTTTGAGGGTAGAAGTGGCCTGAGCGAGGGATTTAATAGCCGATTGCCGGCAAGAGATCAATTAAAAATCAGTAAAGTTATTTCTGACCGAGACGCACGATTTCGTACATACAGGAAAAATATTCTTTCGAATCTGTTGCATATGAATATCAATTAAATATTGGGTGAGGGATCATTATAGATTATAGTCAACAGATGATTGTTAATCATCATCGCCACGCCAGCGTAGTTGGTCGAGCAATAAGCGATCAAACTCATTCTATTAAAAATTGATAATAGAGACCGGAGTATTAGCAGTTTTGCTTACACTGAATTTTTAAAGCTGCAGCAAATTATAATGCCGAATGCCAAAAAATTACGCAAAGCCAGTAAAATGCCAAAAAAGTTACGCAAAACGAGACAATTTAAAATTAATTAATGGTCAATAAATTCGTGTTAACGTGAAGATTCTGTATCGAGGTGAGAAATTAAAATATTAATTTGCAAACATTGAAGAGCCGAAACGCACAAACAATTAATGAGATTTGTTACATTTACAAATAAAAAATAAGCATCAGCTCTGTCCGAAGGGAGAAGAGAAGTAGCTAGAGCAAAGGAGTAGTAGCTAAAGGCAAATTCTCCACTGATATCTAAGACCTACGCAACTTATACTGTAGATAGAGACGCTCTTGGCAGTTACGAAAATGGTATAGTGCTTGTAAAGTGTTATTTTCAACATAAAAGTAAAATTTACTGCGACGTATAAAGTATAACACGCGTAAATTCTAATGATTTACTGCATTATTTATGTTATATAAGAACGTACTGTGCGAATTTACTACTGGCAACTTTGAGAAAGTTCATATACTATTGTGAAATTTTTTTCTGCAATCTGCAGCCTCAAGCACGAGGCAACGTATATTGGACATACCAGCTTTGATAGTATTACTAGATTTACAGAGCAGGATCATAAAATATGTAACGGGAAATTTCATTAAGGGCCAAATGCTTGGCGGTTTTATTATATTTTAGCACTAGTATTTGGTTATCAGCCATCAGGGATTATTTCATCCAGAGGATTAAAATTATTATATGGCTGCATTTACAGATTAGGGTGTGCGCTCATTGAATGCTGTTAACTCGCAGGAATCATTACATTAGGCAGCCGTAATGAAGTCATTTAATATGGGAATAATTGTTTACTCTGTCGAAGACTGGTAGAACTTTAGGTACACGCTATATAGTAAAAGGCGTTCTCTTAATCTATATGTGACTTTTAAATCAGACTTGTTGTCCGATTTTTATTTGGCAGAAATATGAGTTTGAATGGAATCTTAGCTTTCGAACGAATTTCCTTAGCTCGTAATAGAGTTTAAGTAAAAATACTTTGTTGATTTAGAGCCAAAGCGAAGAAGTTTCATATCGATTTTACGACAATTAGAGGAGCAACAGTCAGCAGAAGTAGTTTTACTGAACTGGTCCTAACGCTAAGTGAAAATGCCTCTTGACTGCATCAGGATGAGATGAATATAATCTAAATGGAATGGATAAGGACGTGCTGCAGATTTAACGTAATATAAAACCAGACCATTATTAGGAGCAGCGAGTATCTATATAATAAGGAATAATATGCATAGGTATTTCATAGTTATAGTGATTATCAAAATTGACCCACGTTGGGCGTCAATTATATTTAACGACATTACTCAAGGGTTCGTAAAGAACAAACTAATGATACATCATAAAATGTGCAATTAAATACTCAAATCTGCGAATAATATCCTACAGAACACTCTTCGCGAAGTTGTGCATTTAATATAAAAAACTTAATTTAATGTAATGTAAATTTTTTAAATTAATTTATTAAAAAAAGTTAAGTAAAAAAAAATATTATTGTAGTACTTTTACCTATTACCGCAACAAGAGGTATTTCCACAACAAGGACAGTATATACAACTTACCCAAATTTAACAAAGTTCACATATAACCTTTTAATAAATCAATTATCTTCAATTAGAGAAATATATACTATTGTATATATGCTATTATACACATTTGTGTAATTGAAATTTTTGGTTGTATATTACTTATATTTAAAAATATTGCCTAATAAATTTATGTAAAAAATTCTACAGTACACATAACTCCATCTACCTATTTTCTTATTAACAATTCTGGATCGTATCTATGCCTCAAAACTTAAGTTTGTGTGTATCGCAGATTCCTATATGTTTAAAGAAAGAAATAATTGGGAGAAAATGCTTTAAAACTAAATTACTTGGTAAAGTCGATCATATTGAACTATTTAGATTTTTAATACCTAACCTAAGATTAAATGAAATTACATATATATTATGTGCGTGTTTATTTATAAGTTTTCAAAGATTTTATATGTATTTGAAGCTCAATATTGGTAAGTAAACTTGATATACGTACGTATTGTTCATTGATATATAGTTTTTACTATGATTCAAGTACTTTTTAATTAGCTAGCTTTTTATTTCTGATCATATATATGTTGTAAGGTGTACCTTTTTATCAATGCGATATTATTGTAGGGCTTGATTCCTCGCGGGGGGTGAAAACTATGGACTACTTGCACACTATCTCACTGAATTATTTACATCTGCTGACTAATAACAGTTGTTACGGCGATCTGGAGTCTCGTCTCCTCGCTGCACATGTACGAAGTCCTCGTAGACGCTCTTGTGACTAGACATATCCTTTTTTTCTTATTTAATTTACCTTTTTTACGATAAAAAACTGGAGAATACCAATTTATATGCTGCTTTCTTGGAATCAATTCGTTGCTTATCAATAAATTGTTTTTATGACTTGTTTTAGTTCCTCGAAACCAGGAAATGCATACTTGTTTCTTGTTTATTTGTTCACTAGATTTTATTCACTTAAGAAATTTTGAATCATGCACTTTCACATTGTTTTTAAAATATCTATATAATATGTTAATTATTATAAATACTTAATATTATTGTTACATTGCAATGCTTTTTGAATTTATATATTTCTCTATTTGTTTAAGGTATCATATTTTTACATTGTGAGGTGGCCTTACATGTGACATAAGCTGTCATTTATATATTTTTACTTTAAATAAATTCTAACTTTATTTCCACCCGCTTTGTAATCTTATGTATGTTATAATTTTCTTAATTTAATTTGTAATTACTATATTAAGTTTGAATATGTTGTATGTAGTCGTAGATGCTCAATGTTTGATTGAATCTTGGGTTACATGATATTTTGGGTTACATATATGTATGATTTATTTACTTGATAGTTTATACTTGATAATACCATCAACACATACCATTATCACAGTGACACTTTTATGTGACCATCGTTTTGACAGAAAACTAACTCACATTCATAGAAAATGACTACTTGGTCTACTATTTATAATTGTTCTCCCTGAATATATTGATATATGAAAGCATTAGGCATGCATTTATCTGGAAGATGTTAAACTTCCTATTTTCACCCTATATATATACAACTGCCTAAAGCACCATAATTACAAATAAAACCTAAATTCAAATTTCTAGTCGAATACAATTATAGACGTATACCTACGCTACTTCGTTTTAAGTTTGTAAACATTGGCTGGAACCGACTCCAAAAATAACAATAATTTTATATTATTGGACTCATAAATTTATTGTATTCTAAGTAAGAATGAATAACGTAATTATTTTTTACTTTTTAGTACAGTTTTTTAGAATAGATTTTTTTGAAGCCGGTTTTTTTTTGTTAGAAATATTTTATTATATCTACATGTTTGTTGGTGTGCTGGAGTGAAGCCTTCAAGAGCAATAATGTGTTACCATTAAACCGATATCCAATTTGGGTGGGTAATAGGGGGGGGCATACCCCCCCGCCTGTAAATCTGCCACTGATCTAGCGCACTACTAAACCGCTATACCACCGTCCCCGTAACAGTAATATACTTCTGCAGCTGCATTAAACTTTATTGGGCAATTTTGCTGTATGAGGTGGCACAAAAGGATACATACCATGAAATAAGTAAACTGAAATCATCAATAATTCTCCACACAGCAAGGCCATGCAATGAGGCAACTTCTTGAGAATAATACAGCAGGCGACAAACAATGTTTTCAAGAAGGACAGGAATTAAGACATTGTAGCTTGATAATTATATACTGCATCACGACGCTGAAAAATGTGTTGCAGAACGCCCGAGTTCTGGAAATTTATTCGCTGCTTTTAGAGCTTTTTTACGGTTGGTGCTCTCAGCAGAAATTACGCCTATGTTCACCTTAATAGACACGATTAAAGAATGCTTGAGTTTTTACAAGGCAATGAAAATAACTTCCATTTCTATTTCATATTGCAAAAAAATTGAGCACAATGTTGTGCATCAGTTTGGTTTAAAACCGTCGCGATATAAATTAATTAAAATAACCTGGCTTATTACATCGGGATGGATAAATTTGATTATATGTATGAGATCGACGTATATATGTCATTTTAGTGATATATGCCTGTATATTGTGTATGTTATCTGGATTAATTTGAATATCTGCATTTTCTAGATTAATGTTCAATTAGTGTTACGGAAACAATTTGAATTCATAAACCACGGTGCGACATCAATCAAGATGGCAAAATGGAAACAGCGATACGTGAAGCAAATTTGTACGAAGTAGCTGTTCCGTTCTTAAAATGGCGTAGAACCCATCTGCATATCTAAAGAAATCTACATGTTATTATGGGCGGAAACCTATATTTTCTGACAAATGACGTCTTTTTTGTAGAGGGCCGAATAGAAAAATTGACTACGGACCAGAACAAAAACAATTGATAAATATAATAATAGTATTTATTAAAAACAAGATAAGATACAGATATGTAAGTGCAACTAACGTTGGTATTACAGTTAAGAACTGAAAGAATAAAACTAAAATTTATGCATTTCTTATGGTATTAACAAATAACTTATTATAGCCGTCGAGTTGTTGCCTAAGATGCGTAAGGAGTTTTAAAAATTAGTACGGATAATCGTTGATCTGTTTTTGATTTGGTGAAATTAATTTTTGAAAAAAAATTGCCTGCCGCAATAGTTACTGCTGAACAGGCATCGTACATATAAATTTAATTAGAGGTGGATATTTTTCTTTAGAAACGTATCTCACGTAAGTTTTGCAGATGTACCTTACGAAAATGAATTTTCAGAACATCATCTACTTGCTATTCATTCTATTTGAAGCGATATTTCCCCTTACTCCACGTTTACGTAGAAATCATCTATATGTAGAATTGAAGTTCAGGTGAACGGGCATGTATTTAATGAATATTGTCCCTGGTGCTAGTGCGTTCTTATCAAAATTGTTATGAGCAGTTAGCGTGGGAAAAATTATTTGTATATCCTATAAGAATCTCAATTTTTTGCACGGAAAACATTTTTTCTACGAACGTCAGAAAAATTATAATTTTTAAAATGGAGGAAACCAAATATATAGCATAACGTAAATCAGATTGTCAGTAAACACATTTGTCGGGTTGTAAAGTTTCTGTCATTTATTAAAATTTTATTTTTATTAGTTCTCAACCTTAAATCCACACAGAAATGTCTTAGTGCGCCCCTGGCGGCCGAATAGTTTCTTGCTGCGGCTATGGAACGTGTTTTTGCCCCATCCTATTAGCTAACATTTGTCAGCTCGTATTTATTGACTTTTTAGCCCTTGCTTGTTCCTCAAACCGGAATTAAATGTATATAATCTATTTATCCCCTAGCAAAAACCGGCCGTTCTAACGCCGCCACTTGCCACAAACATGTAAACGTACTATGAAATTTTATGAGCCTATAAAAAGCATCAATACCCACTTCACTGTATTCCACTGGTTTTATATTTTAATGTATCGCGTCTAAATAGAAAATATCCCCCTAATAAAAGTGCTCTGGGTGTTGCATTTTGTTGCAAAATGCAACTGATAGGCCACACGAAATTTCTTTTAGCGAGTACCTACCGTTTCTAATATAATGAGACATTTCAGAAGCACATCGAGTTGAAACAAAAGTTGCAGGGTTCCGAGGGGGAAATCATTTGGACATAATATCCCCAATCCCTCATCCATTGGCAGGGGGAGGGGTGACTTTTTTTTTAAATAGGAACCCCCATTTTTATGGTCGCATATTGTTTTTTGTGAAAAAATAAACATCTTCCTCTATGCAATATTTGTAAATTAAATTACCTTTTAAATATTATACAAAGTTAAATTACGCAGAATATATTTTAAACCCCATTCAATATAGTTTGATGTAAATTTGTTAATTACTCTTTACTTTAATTAAAATTATGACTGAATTTTCTTAAGAAAAAGGATCCTCTTGTGCGTTGTTATTCATTTCTACGGACATCCTCTAAAAGGAAACAAATATACTTCCCTAGTAGTATGTGTTTTCTGTTGAACTCACCATAGTATGACAAACAATCATATTCCCTTTCTTATAAAATTTTCTATATTTTTTTCTATGTGTATCACATTTTACAAGTATTTAATTTATAGCTATTATGCACTTTTCACGCATGCTCTTTGCATTTTAGCCTATACTTGCTAGCAGAAAAGAGGTTCGACTGGTACGTGTTTTTATAATCTCTTTCCAAGTGCCTTAACCATATATAATTTAAATTAGGTTTAGTTTATTATTTTTCCATGGATAATTTGTTATAATAAATTATTTCATACCTATCAGCGCCATTAATTGATTTTTTCGCTTATCATTTAGTGACTGTAGCGGGTTTACATCATTGCTACGGGAACGCGGTTAGTCAAAACAGTACCGTTGGGTCTGTCTCTGTTTTGTAGTTTGCACTTGTGTGCTTCAGCCGGTTCTCTGTCTGACTCATGATATATGATTTAATTTAAATTTTATGGAGTGTGCCTATTCATTACAGCTGCTATTAGTGCTGATTTTTCATTTATCACAATATGTAACGACAGTAGTAGTTATGTAGTATTTTATGTGTAACGACAGTAGTAGTTATGTTATGTCGATTCTGGAACCCCCCACCACTTTCAGTATTACGTTATACTTGATCCTGGCTTTCTGACAAATATGAGCTTGATGACAAAATGATCGTTTTGACCTTAATATTGATAGAGGTCACTTATTTGTTCGTTATTGACATACGTTTGTCAGTCATGTATACGCCTTGGCGTTGGTACGAGTATAGGTCCCTGATGTACCCCTGATCTTAGTTGGAGTCACATCGGTTGACAAAGGAAAAATAAATTACTTCTGTCAGGATCAAAAAAGTACCATTGATCAACGTCAAATATGTTACTGTTACCACCATAATGCCAAGATCGAATAAAACTGTGTCCGGCCTATCAAATCCATTGCGATCCGAATGCTTCCCCTGCCTGGTGCGACAGATGTGTTGACAAATAACCGGACTATTTAACACAGGCGTTATGTTTATTTTTATTCCGAAATAAATGAGTACAATGGTGTGCGGGTTATCGGAGGCACCGAACGTCAGCACTTGTGATTTATGCATGGTCGTAAAAAAATGTTAATGCCACATCCTCAGTTGTACCGCGAAAATAAATTTATCGGCGGAGAAAATATGAAAACCGTTTGCATTCTGCCGGGTCTGTTAAGCATCGGAGCGTCAGCGACAGTAGTGTGTGTATGAAATATTTGATTATGTTTTTGCGCCACCAGGGCCGTTTCCTATCTTTCCTAATAATCTGCGACACTGAAATAGCCGGTCGTGATAGCGTTGCCTCTGTGAATGCTCGAGCAGCCATCTGGCTTCAAATGAGCATAAAATATAATGAGTTTTATCTCAAAAATTGCTAAACAGTTTGCCCTATTAAAGTTGTGCCTGCATTATTAAGTCGTTGAATGCTCTACAACTTTGGTTTTAATACCGCTGTAAAGTCGAATGAAAATTGTTTCCCCCTAAGATATCTTTGCACAACAATTCATTAATTAATTACTAATAACAGGCCCTCTTTTAAGGCATCTGCTCAAAGATAAATCTATTTTAGTCCTGTTTTATCTTAAAATAGAGAGGCATGTATAGACTTCAAATGATTGCAAACAAGCTTGTAATATTATTGTTTATTTGTGACATACGGTTAGCCTAGAGGTTCCCAACCTTTTTCCGATCCTCCGCCTCCTTTACAGAAAAAAAATGCAGACTCCCATAATAGCTATAGGACCAAATATTAAAATATTGTTACATTTTATCTATATTTCATCTATCTATTAAGAATTACAAAGCAGAAATTAAACAGACCATCAAAACTCCGGTGGAAACTCACCGGATAAACTCATTATTTCTTAAGACTGACGAAAATTGTCGGACACGTCAATTTTTGTTTTTAATTCCGTTTATTTTGATGTAATATACAATAAGATGGCGCCCTAGGTGTTCCGGATGTGACGTCATGGATTTTTTTTTTTTAAATGGCAACAATATATTTTTCCGCCAGATTCTTGTAGATGAAATCTTTATGAGTTCAACAACTAATAATTGGAAGAAGTGTGCTATGGCTCGCTTGAAACAAAACAATAAGGTGACAGTAAATAATGTTGTCACTGTAAAAAGTGTTGTTAATCATTAGAAGCAAAGATGTTTTCGGAAAAAGAAAGAATGGAAATATTAAATATGATAGGCTATGGTGCCGGTGATTTGACCTAATCACATAAAGAAGTTGTGATATGTTCAATTCGAAATATGAAGGTAAAAACGTCAGTCAGTCAACAGTAAGCAGGATTGAAGAGAAATATAGAGAGCATGGTACTGTCAGAGATCTTCTGAGAAGTGGACATACCAGAGTTGTTAATGATGAAAATAGTTTAAATGTTTTGTTATCCGTCCATGAAAATCGGCATTCGACGAGAGGAATTGCTGGTGAATATGGAATTTCAAATTTTGCTGTTCAAAATACTGCAGATCAACAAGTATCACCCTTATAAAGTTAAATTAATACATGAGTATAAACGAGGATTATCCAGATTGACGTGTAATTCTGCGGAGATAATATTGGAGAGAATACGCATAAAATCCACTTTTTTAACAAATTCGATTTTATTTTCGGACGAGACAACGTTTTCCTTATATGGCGTTGTGAACAGGCAAAACTGCAGATACTGGAATAGTGATAGGCCAAATTAGGCAATTGAGGCTCACACTCAATGTCCACAACAAATAAATATACGGGTATTATAGGAAGTAGTATTTTGGAGTCATATTTCTTTGAGGGAAATTTAACCGGAGACACTTATTTAGATTTTCTTCGCAACGACTTAACCCCCTGATTTAGCCTGATTAGATTTCTTCCTTTGGGGGTATTTCAAAAGTAAAGTTTATTCCTCAAAACTGAGGAATCTGGAAGAACTGAAGGAACGAATACGGCACCACATAAGATCAGTGTCTCCGATTGTTTTAAATAATATGTGTATAATATACGGAACCTTATCTAGTTGCAGTTCAATCTTAGTTCTATCCAGAGATGAACTTAGACTAGATCTTGGGGGGTAGGCAGATGGAGGCCCCAGTGTCGAACCTTTTCCTAAAATAACCCGGCACTACAGCGGGTGCCGAAATGTCTACACTTCAGACACCTGAGACCTCAGACACAGTTCAACCCGAGAACTTGACAACCGCGGAAGCCTTTTCGAACATTCCGCCTGAGAAGTAGTACCATCCTCGTGAAACCTCTGTTAAACCTATTAATTTTATATTTTCATTTGTATGGGAACATATCAATCAGTAGAAAAATTAACTCTACAATATTGAAATATTAACAATGATTAATTGGACGATCGATTGTTGTAATATCGCAATATTTGCACTGGTGTAATCTAGGATTATTCGTTACATGGTAGAATATTTATGAACAGTAACTACATGCTATAAATCGATGGGTAATCCAAAGGATATCAATTAGGCAAATAAATCACTGTAATAATTGATGATTATGTAGGTACATGTCATAATAACTATTAAAGAGTTTCAAGTGTGTTCCAGTGTTAAATGCGAGAATTTTGCCGCGGTTTGTTGCCAATTACTTAACAACTAATCACGTTTTGATGTTCAAACTTTTAAACCTAATTGAAGGTAAACGTAGAGACGAATGAGAAATTATATAAGTGGTAAATGATGCTAACTGTGCCTTTTGTTGTTACTATTTCATTTCCTTGTCTTGCTATTTGACACTGACTCGTGCATGTATGCATCTGTTTATTGTATATGCATGTATTATTATTTGTATTATATTTGTTATTTTTAAATTGTTTGTAATAGTTTAGTAGCCCTACCGTGTTATCAGTTTGTTATTTAATTTATTATTTTGTATATTTGACTTGCCATATTAGCCCAGGGTCGATTTATTATTTTCTATGGGCGATGCTCAATAAATTAGAGACATGCTCAAAATTTGGCGCGGCGCTATGTTTTGAAGTGCGTAATATACCCTAAAACCTCAGCGGTGATACGTTGAGCCCGTCCCTACAAAACAGATCTCCAAAGGTGGTAAAACTGGCCTTTTTTTTATATCTCGAAAACGAAGCAATGTAGGAAAAAATGCTAAGAGGGAATAGTTGAAGAGCTGAACATTTTGCATTAAAAAAGTCTACTCCGAAAATTTGTGTTAGCAGTTGCGGAGGTCTCCACTTCGCCATACATTGCTACTGTCATATAGAACATATCGTGCGAAGAGCTTCGTCGAAAAATCAAGAACATACGGGGTGTGACAAAAGTTTCGCCACGAAAAGTTAAAAAAATTGTGGAAACCGTAAGTCAAGTAGCCAGAAGTGCGCCTTAGTAATCGCCGTAAAAACCTGATATTCTAACTTCCTTGCGCAGAGGGGCAGGAGGGGAAACAGTAGCGATGGCGTATTATAGCGTATGACGGCTATGACGCGATGTAGAAGCGTTGGGACTGCGGAGAACTTGAGACCGGGACTGCGGAGAATAATAGTAGGGCATGGCCCTGTGCGTGGAAATGGCTAGATTTCAATATATTTTACCAAAACAATTAATTATTGAAGTGAAAACTTCAGGCAGGCGCAGCACTTTTATTTTTGTGGGTGTTGAGACTGGGCCGTCACGTGTCAGGCTCCGCTATGTAACGCTCCTTCGGGTAAAGTCAGCTCGAGTTGACAAAGTGAGAGAGGATCAGTCTGCAGAGCGAGATCGTAGAGAGAGTTTGTGGGTATTGAATGAGACTGAGCTGTCACGTTCGTCTATGTAACCCTCAGTCCACTCGTTGACTAAGAGAGGGAGAGAGATAAAGTTAAATCTAAAGTATTTACAGCATATTTTAACTTCCATAGGCCTATTGTTTCATTCTTAGAATATAATAGCAGTGAAGAAGTCTAATCAGAGGAAAATTCCATAAGATAATTCACCAATATTATTGTTTTTGTTTATTTTGTAACTAATATTACTTCATGGGTACAGAGATAATAAATAATTTTATATAACAATATCGATATTATATTTTGTTGATTCAACAAACTAATTCATTATATAACATAAATGTAATTATATAGGTATTAGGGTTGGTACGGAAAGAACTGAACCGGTTCTTGAGAACGCGTATTGACTAACCGTTCAGTGAACCGGTTCTCGAATACGAACTTTACCTGTTACCTGTTATTGCAATTCTAATGTTCAGAACCAGAACTTCAGACCAAACAGTTCAGACGCAGTTGACTGTTCAGACGTTCAGCACGGTTCGGACTAGTTCCAGTAATTTCATGTACTTCTTACTTCTTGTATTAAGTTTTGCGATGCGAGTTGAATATATTTTACATAAAATAAAAATTAAACATATAAACTAACTAGTATGTTAACTATAGGGTGTCTGCCAAGTATATGTCTTGAGATTTGTTATCGATTACTTATACGAGAGGACCTGTTTACATAAATTACATTTAGCTAATTGCTTATTTGGGTCCGCAATCGTAAAAAAATCCACATGGCGCTAGTTCTTTTATTCATTATGATTAATTTACCGCCGATTCGTATTTTCAATAAAAAAAGTCCGTTATATACATGATACATGCGTAGTTGTCACAGTAGAATGAACAACTGAACTGGAACTTTGTAGTCGTTGTTTCGACATCGACACGTTAGTATCGTGGTCTGAACGTTCTGAGCGGTAACAGGTATTGAGAACGGTTCTGAAAAAAGAACGGAACCGTTCTCACCGGTTCATCAATTTCACCTGTTCAGTACCATCTCTAATAGGTATTAAACAGGCGTATTTTTTAAAATAATAATACCTGTTAAGGGAAAAATATAATATTTATTGTTTCCTAAGCAAAAGAAAATACAATATTTCCAATTGTCCAATTGTTTTCTGCTCTGTATCGAATTGAATTGAATTGGATTGAATCGATTCGACTGCCGTCGCAGTCCTTGCTAAATATGAATAGGTATTTTGGAGCGACATAGAGTGGGGCAGCATCTAGCGCCGGTTGCCTGAAGCATCTGTGTCACGGGCGTACGGTCAACGTGTATAAACGGGTACGGTGTACGGGCGGATGGTTACAGTATATATTTTAAAATTTTACTTTGTTTTAAAACACTGAGAATAAATCATTATTTTTAATTGAACGTAATTTAATATCATACATGTGTGTACATATGTTCATATGTGACAGAATTTGGTGTGTATGTGTAAGATGTTATTGATCAACATAAAAAATAGTGTGTGTTTAAGATCACAAAATTGACGTTTGCTGTGTCTTACCAATAGCGATAATATTTCGTACTCAGGTATGTTCTAGCATTTTTGAAGTGAAAACTCTATTAACGGGTATTTAGGGGTATATATATATATATATACACGGTTACAGTCACTATGTTAAGCAAAAAGCCAAAAAATCAGTCACTATGTTAATAGTTAAATAACATACACATCCGAGCTAATTAATTTTTATTGGGATAATTTTTGGAATTTGTTACAGACGAGATGTTAGGGACGATAATTCTGTAACCCCCCACCACTACCGCTCAGTAGAGCTGGATACAATACCGCCTTTGCTCAAGTCCATTATCAGATCCTTCCCAAGGTGAGTGGATATTTATATATATTATTAAAAATTAACACATTGCTGAAATGTAGTCTCGGCATCATATTGGTATATGCTTCCAATATATATTTCTCAACGATCAAACCTTGCGGCGTTATTTTTCGTTATACTTGTAAATGCTGCGTATATTTTTTAACTCTGTTTATGACAAGTATCTTGATATGAATGGAACCCCAAATCGACTGTAATAACTCTGGCGGTGTAACTACGAATTAGCCCCGTTCACAAATCCCAGAACTGGGATATAATACCAATGGATTTTGCATGTATTTCAGTCGATGTTAATTGCTTGATTTGAGAGATGTGGAAACGGTGCTATACACGTCAAAAAGGCAAGCTTGTGCAAATCCAATGCTCTGCGCATTTTTGTTAACTGTTAGTAATAAAGTAGTGAAATTATAAAGTGAGTAACACTTTATAGGATACTCTTGGCAGATTCAGGTATATAATGTAAAAAAAAATATAGTATATGCAGCCAGAACTTGTAAAGCTCAACTAGGTTATGCTTTAGGATAAAGATGGGTTAAGAATAATTCTATTAACGTTAGTTAGAATAAGTTTAGGATTTTCGAATGTATTGCAAATGCCTACGTATTAGAGAAAAAGATGTAAAGATTCACGAAGAAACATAAATATTCCCGTCTTATAGTGACAATCTTAAATAATTTGTTATGATAAAACCACTGTGATCTTCTACCCCAAAGCCCGAGAAAGATTTTTAGTCTTGTAAACGGCGAAATTCATCAGCAATCTTGGAAACGTCTGTATTGGGCAGTGGTTTGGGAATAGTGGTATTTCAATATTCATTATATTCAATATTAGTAATAGTGGTAACTTCAAACACGTGAAAAATGAGCTAACTATTAAAACTATTAAAATTGGTAATTTGGAAAAAGTGATATAGGTAAATTAATATCGATATACACTATTTATTTTTTAGCAAATAATTGTGTACAGGGTTACGATTAATTAAAAGCATGGTAAAATCTTTTTTAATGATATCTCGGAGGCTTTTGACTTAACAAAAAAAGCTAATGAAGTTGACAAAAAATGAAGACAAAATACGCATGCTCACTTGAAGCCGAGCGAAATTGGATAATTATTTCGCGAGATATTGCGAATCGTAGTTCCAAAATAGGAAAAATCAACAAATTGATTTTTCATCGAGGCGGAGTAGAGTTGGATGCTCATTTTTGTTGGAGGAAGCGCTATTATGAAGGAAATACGAGGCCGCAGTTGGCGGTGGTGCGCTAATTAGAAGAGGGAGAAAACATTTTTTTTTAAAAATGCCCACAACCTCTGAATGTTAACCGATCTTAAAAAATTAAACGGCTTTTTCTTCGTTTGACGGAGGAAAACCAAAGAAAAAGCAGCCATAAATTGAAAATGTCATCATTGGTGACAAGAATAATAATGAACAAGTTGTAAAACTAGAGAAGCTCGGATGGAGAGAAAGATAAAAAGAAATTTAGGCCAAGAGTATACAGGAAAAAAGGAAAAATAAAAAAAAAGAGGAAGAGTGGGGAACTTAAAGATGGTAGATTAAAATGCAGATCAAGAATAGATGAAGGAGAGCGACAGAACTTATTTCAAGAAAATTGGTCGATGGGAAGCTTCAACAAACTTATAACATGTAATACAAGTTTGATACCGTCAGAGCAAAAAAAGTAATAAATAAAACTGAAAAACAAAAAACATACTTGTAACTAACATATCCCACTTACATGTAGATAGATAAATGAAAGTAGTTTGTAAAATTTTATTTTTAACATGCTTATATAAGCTACACCTGTATGTATGTAACGGAATTTTTGGACTAGATTTTCACCCACTTATCAATGACTTTTCTCACTTATCAATGACCGATGACAATACAATAATTTGATAACTTTGTCCTAATGCTCAGACCAGGATCATCAAAAACCACGATATAAAAAATGTGTGTAACATTCGCGCATTCGCCATAATCTAGAATTTTATAAAAGTTATACATTCATTAAATCTCGGAGCACAAAATAGCACAAAAATTAGCACATAAGTAAATCATTTTCACAGCAGAAAATAAAACTAATCAATATATGTTTTAGTGAAAAAAAACATAGTATAAAAAATTAAAACAACACGCTCCAAAGTGAAACCGAACTAAAAAGAAAAAAAAAACTAAAAAACACGCTTTTACAGCAAACCGAACCGAAAAGTAAAAAAATAAATTATAGTTTAAATCCTAAGTTAGAGAAAATAGAATAGAAAATTATATACCGAATATTGACGACAGCTTCCATGATTTTTACAAAAATCTGTCAACTAAGGATGATATCCGAAATATACTAACAGATAAAGATGGAATGGAAAAAATTCATAATTTCTGTTAAATGTAGTTTTAATAAATCCATGAAAACAAATCTATATTTTTATTACAGACTATGTTTAAAGTGTCATTTTTTGTGTGAAAGGTAATATGTAAATTTGTAGATTCTCTGTATAAATTTCGATTAAAACTGGTATAAGTGCTCAATTTTCTTTTTTATATAAAAAAATGTCAAAACTCCGGAAACATCGGGATACCGAGTTTGAGTCGAATGGAACCATAAATGACAAAGACGTTTGCCATCTTGGAGCCGGCATCCTGAATATTTATTTCGACAAAAAAAATGGGTTATTAGTAAAACCTCGAGATATAAAATACAGATTTTGAGTTGAATCGAACTATCTTGAATATTTGTTCAAAAAAATGTGATCTAGTACCCCAAAAATTCAGAGACAAACATTTTGAATAAGAAATTTGACGAAAGTTTCGTGATCAGCGCCCCAAAATTCCCGACATACCAATTTTATATGTCGAATAGAGCTAGAGATGACAAAATGTTCGACATCTTCGAGCCTCTATCGTGAGTATTCATTTTGACAAAAAATTCTTTCTGCTATCAGAAAAAATCTCGACATATACATTTTGTGTCGCTTCGGATCAAAAGTTGCAATATTCATCTACCAATTGGAAATTCATCAGCATTTTGTTTGTAACAACTTTACAGGCGAAAGGTCATATCACAATATCCCAAAATATAGTGTAAAAAATAAGAAATTAAGTGAATCTATAAAAAAAAATATAAAAAAATAATAAACGTAAAATAGAACAAAAGATGTGGTTCGAACCGGCGACCCCTTGACTGTGCATCCCTATTCATTGATTGTATTGATATCCGATTATGAAATATTAGACTGTTACTTATATCGTGTTGCATATTTTAGGCTAGCACAGAGAGAAATAGTTATATTTTGGAGGTGTTATTAATATTCTCTGCATAGGGATTCAGATGCAGCTGCAGCTTTTACAGCGAGAAGTTTGAGCTGTAATACACAACAAAATATTTATGGCAACTCTTAAAGGCACTTCGTACCATCCTCGTGAATATATGATCGACGTAGCACAGAACTTGAGTTACTCGAATTGTGTGTACGTGCCAGTGACTTTGAATGGTCGCATATGTAATCAACACAACATTCAATATAATGCAAACTCAATATATATGTGTATATGTATATATATATATATATATATATATATATATATATATATATATATATATATATATATATATATATATATATATATATATATATATATATATATATTAATATATATATATATATATATTTATATATATACATATATATATATATATATATATATATATATATATATATATATATATATATATATATATATATATATATATATATATATATATATATATATATATATATATATGAGAAAAGTGAGATAATAGCCCTAACACCTAACCCTAACATAGCCCTAACATATATTTATATATATATATATATATATATATATATATATATATATATATATATATATATATATTTATTTATATATATATATATATATATATATATATATATATATATATATATATATATATATATATATATATATATATATATATATATATATATATATATATATATTTATATATATATATATATATATATATATATATATATATATATATATATATATATATATATATATATATATATATATATATATATATATATATATATATTGAGAAAAGTGAGATAATAGCCCTAACACCTAACCCTAACATAGCCCTAACAATCGATAAAACGCATAGAATGATAAAAGTAACTTCTTGCTTCTTGTAAATACACTGACCGGTTGATATACTTTACCGTTTGATAATCCTTATCTGGATACGATAAAATCACTATAGAACTATCTAGGACACCCTATATACCTAATTTTTTTAAATTAATTGTCAACTGTCATTGACTTTTCTCTAATAATTTCATTTCTTGGTGCTTGTAAATTTTTATGAGTTATGCTTTAAATAAATTTTAAGGTTGGATCATTGATTTCTTATTTTGGCTTGAAATTTATTATCGAGAGGGAATAAAACATTTTCAAATATATAGTTTAATTTTGAAAATCTCCAGTTTATTGGTATTGTACGAGCTGCAGGTATGATGAAGATCCTTATTGCATTTTCCATTAGATTTATGCGTCTGTTTCTTATTTATTTCTTATTCTGCGTTGTATATTTATACAGCTCAATTTATACATCACTTAAATACACTATTTTTTAGACTGGTGAGCTCTCCAGTATATTGATTTATGTCGTAATTTTTACAGTCATAAATTTGGCTCTAATGTTTACACTGGTAATCTTTGCTTTACGTGTATCGGTAAGGACAAATACAAATAAGATTCCTATCATGGAAATTAACATAATATAGGAGGTGACTGGGAAAATTGCCGTTATAAATATGTTTATTTTAGACGGAATTTTCACCATAATGTCCTACTTCCTTTTGCAACATAGTAGTTGTTCAATAAATATTTCATCATACTATTGTAACAAATTATCGAATAAGCGAAATTATATAATCACGAACTATTTTCTGCCAAGCGCGACGGTCTGGATGGCAGCCGGTGACAAAATCCTGCTATGTACAGTACATTCTTTCAAATAACAATGGCCTCTGTTGTATAGGGCTGCCTCAGATAGGCAACAATAGATTGGGAGTCGACGAGGCAGAAATTTATGCATAAAATTATCACCAATTAATAATCTGGATCGACGTTAATGTAGGCTTATGCCTCTCTTATAATAGTTCCATAATAATTTCCTAGTTTCAGTAAACACATTCAATTTATGTAATCATTAGCGACCCATCGGCGCGGTTTCATAGCCTGCTATCATTTTCCGCACGATGGAATTCCCTTTATTAATATATTCTATTACGGGGACGGAATTTTCGAGCTGTTTCGTCAACTGTTTTTCATCACAGATACAGTTTTACATAGATAGTGGATGCGTGATGCGTAATTCATGTTGTTTATGTCAGAATATGGTCCCTGATGCCTAAGATGAGGATAATCAATTCACAATGATAATGGACATTGTCAAAACTCAGGGATAATATCGCAAAAAATATTCGTGCTTCCCTTTTCTAATAATCATAATTTAAAATGAGGCAGTCATTAAGTTAATGAACTTTAAGGCCTACACTAATATTACCATCTGAGAGATTTATATTGTAAAATTTTACATTCATTGGAATTTACAATTAAGGCTTCAGGTCTACATCTGAGACCACATTGTTTTCTGTTTCCGTGATTGATAAGATCGCTGCCATTTCTAAAAAAACCGACACGAGAAATATTAGTTGCAGCTGCTCATAATAACACTCTTTTTTTCTAAGGGATCGAATAGTGATTCATTTTAATGGCGAATGACTGTCCTGTTGGTTATTCTCGGGAATCGACATCCACCGTCTTAATTCGATGTCTTATAAAGGGTCACTCCCAAAAGACCCGGAGTACCCTTACAGGCGGCGAACAATTTTTGTATGTACACATTCTTTTCTATGCGTATCGCGGCCGCGGCAGCATAGGATAACCCCCAATGGGATCCAAATATTGATTTTAAATTTTAAAACGACGAGTTTCGCCTAGATTTCAAGCCTCTCCATTTGCATAAACATCACAAGGAACCGGAAATGCGTTTACTGGTTACGGCGATTCCAGTCAGTCCACATCAAACATAGCGATTTGTATGTATAAGATTCTAGTCCGTTGTGTTCACATTTATTATTACGCTTCCGTCTGCGTACATGTAATATAAAAACACAAATGACAGATAACGAAATAAAGTGTCACAAGTTACTGGAATTTATACCGTCTTAGCCATATCATTATTTCGTAGTCAATCAAGTGCTTATGCTAAAATTAGAAGCATTTTCGTTTACTAGAAATGCTTTAGATTTTCTGTATCCTTACTAAGGAAATACTTTAAAATATACAGGGTGTTTCTGATTTGATCTGGCGATTTTAAGAGGTGAATTTTCAGTAAAAATTAAAGAGGGTCTTTCATTTAACTTTTTTCCAAAACTCCTTTTACAAAAAATATTTTTGTTTATTTTCTCCACAAAGGAACAATTTAGAAGATTGAAATTAGGCGGACAGGTTTTCACTAATAAAATGACAGTTTGTGACAGTTTCCGTAACCCTAAGATATTGTTATAAGGGGGTAAAAAAAGCAACCTTTATAAAATTTTTCAAAAGAAATTTTTAGCCCCGAGATTTATTTATTTACATGCAACATTTATCTGCAACTTATTCAATATGCATATATTCCATCTGCAACTTTTTTCCTTTTGAGTTTTCTTCGAAAAAATTATAGTTGGCTAATAAAAAAATAAAATTTTACACATCCTCTTTCAATTAAATTCACTCGAGGGTTATTGGGAGTTAGGGCTGTTGTCAAATAAAGTCGTCATGCAATATTGCCATTGTTCTTGTTTTCTATAATCTCTAGAGAGTTACAACATAATGACAATACTTGTCATCATAATTTTATTTGGCAATAGCCTACTTGACTATTTCACCGAATAATAACCCCTCAGTGAATTTATTTGAAAGGGGATGTGTATAATTTTAATTTATTATCAGCAAACTATCAATTTTACGAAGCAAACTCAAAATACAAAAAAGTGGATTAATGAAGCCTTCTTTTTAGGTAAAGAAATATTGACACGTTAAAAAAATCTGATGAAATATATTATTGGGATTGGTTTTTTACCGCGATATAACAATATTTTAGGGTTACAAAAACTGTCACAAACTGTCGGTTTATAATTTCATTCTTCTAAATTCATCAATTGTGGAAAATAAATAAAAATCTTTACCCCAATTTTAGGGAAGGGGCTTGGAAAAAAAATGTCAGGCCCCCTTATTTTTTTTTCAAAATTCGCCTGTTAAAATCGTTCGCGATCGCACCAATTTAGAAACACCCTGTATATTCTTGCCTGGTACACAATGAGAACATAAATTTAATGGTAGAATGTCATGCAGTTTTCATTCTTCGTTTCTTTCTGGGACCTCTACTTTTCGTATTATTTATAAATTATATTTCTGTATATTTTTGTATTATGTTATTCTATTGTATTTGTATTTGTTTAATCTAATTTAAGTTTGTAAAATTGTGTCATTTTCAAGAGAAAGGTGGGAGTAAGTGTTTCAGCTAAGGAAAATTTATATCTAAGGCCTCAATCTGCCAATTTGAACTGTTAGCATTTAAAAAGATGAGAGGTGTCTCTTTTTAATTTGCAACCCTCTCATAATTCACTAGTTTCCAACTGTATTTCATTTTATTGCGTCTTATTTATTAACTTGTAATTTCATGATACATTTAATATTTATAACCCTTATGATTAGATATACAAGGGTCAAAAATATAGGTAGAGAATTAATATTGTGATTACACAGAATATAGTCAAAGCAATCCGTCACGCTACGTAAAATATAAACAAATTTAAAGAGAAATATTTTTTCCTAACTATCAAAGCACATTTGACATTTGAAAAAAATTAAAACATAATTATGGCAAAGTAGTACATGGAAATCGTACCGAATAAGGGGTGCTGCCTTGCATCAAATGGGGTTTACAAACCCTTCTCAAATTTTCTTATTACTTCAACAATTTTTAATAGTTCTACCTCAGGAACTACAGGTCTACATCAGGTCTACATAGACCAAATTGGTTTCATTTCGTTTTGTTGTAAATTTAGTGTACTTAATACCGTATATGATGACAACCGTCAACCGTCAAACGTCAACCTA
Organism: Tetropium fuscum; assembly: GCA_964058915.1. Lineage (NCBI taxonomy): Eukaryota > Metazoa > Arthropoda > Insecta > Coleoptera > Cerambycidae > Tetropium > Tetropium fuscum. The sequence goes on from CAXKVY010010547.1 coordinate 43,139, forward strand.
TATCGTCAACATTGAGAAAAAAACAAAAATTTCCTATTTTTTGGAAATTTTATCTATATATTAGAAACTATTTGGGCTACCAAGACCAAATTGGTTTCATCTTGTTATAAATTTAATTTACTTAAAAAGTATAGGGGAGGCCGGCGAAGCGGGGACTACCGGGGTAATTTGAAAACGTTTTAAATTTCCAGCGCAATTTGACACTTGATAGGTTGATAGGAGTCGGATCAGTACTATGTTGACAGCAACTATGTTATTCCTTCCTTGCTATGAAGTTTTATAGAAAAAATAAGTTTTCAAGGTAAGTTAATGTAATTTTCTTTATTGAGAATATGTTTACTACAAAGACGATTGTAGATTATTATGAACAATGACTACTACAACAAGTACAATAATGAGGTGCATTGAATAAGCCACGAACTTAACCTAAATGTTCAACCGTCATTGCGCTTAAAACACTTTATTCGGTAACTTTCCTTTTTGGCTACATTTGGTGTAATGAGGACCATTAATATTGGGGTAATGAGGGCCATTAATATTGGGGTAATTAGGATGGGTAAGAATAATATAAGGAAGGGTAAGCTAGCAAGTAAAAATATGTGTTTATATGTGGAATATGCAAATAATTTCTTTTTAGTTTTTAAGTTCTTATATGTGGATTTACCTGCCCCTGGCAACGGGCAGGGCATGACCAAACATCATAAATATTTATTTCTTTGCTAATGTGAAATATTTTTTCTTACTTTCTATATTTTAATAATGTCTTCTTATGTAATAAAGTTATGCAGTTTTTTTTGTTTTTCTAACATGCTAAATAAACATACAATTGACCAATCTAGCTTAAGTGATCCCCGCTGCCCCGGTCCTCCCTATTTAGTGACTTTTGCCGTAACACAGGTCCTTTGTGGTAAAAATTGACAAAATAGTGGAGGGGGATGACTTTAGAGGTGGAAAACTTGGATTTATTTTTACCACTTCATCACGAACAAATAAAAAATCAGAACTACCTCATTTGATGCAAGGTAAAATGTACCCATTCCATAGACTAAAGTAGACCTACAAATTTTGCAGTGCAGATGTAAACATAAACTATCAACGTACAAATCTCATACTGAAAGACGCTCTGTATTGGAGTTCTATGGCACCACCTGCTGTAACAAAATGGTACAGTCCAGGCCTATAATTTTTTCGGGAAGTATGATATCGACCCAAAATTCGTTTGTCCTTTGTTTATTGCCAGAAATTCTAAGAAGGCCCACATTAAATGGGTAATTTAACTTGTATTGTGTTTTCTCTTTAAGTACTATATCACAGCCAAATTTCAAAACGTAAACAGATGTGTGACGTTGCACTGCCAAAATGTAAAATATCTAAAATCTTATTGTCCCTTCTTAATTAGGTACCTCGGCGGTACGTCTCATAAAATCAGTGACTCTTAAAGATTCGACAGTAAAATCATAAATTGTTATTCCGTGGGTCAGTTGGCAGTTAGAAGAGTCACTTAATTTATGGTTTCCGATATGGGCAAATTAGTATTCAGTATAATATTCATTAGCTACAAAACTAAATCAAATAGAGAAATGGCCAAGCAAAGATAATATCAGAATAATACACTTTCATAAAACGTAGGAGCAGTTAACTAATTAATGCAGAAAGAGTATCTCAGAAATGTCATAATTGTATTGTTTTGGAGAATGAAGGATCTAAGATTAAGAAGAGTTTTTCTGTGGGGTTTCTCGTCATTTGTGTAGTTGACAGGCGCCCCATATTTATCCATGACATGTAAAATGTGCAGTTCTTATTTTGCAACCAGATGTCGTTAGCGTACGGGAATAGTTTCCTGAGATTATGTAAGGGGTAAAGTAGATCCGGTATGATTGATTGAGATTTTACGTGTAATGTGGTATAATTTAAGCAGATGAAAGGTCATCCTTTGTCCCGCCCAACGACTGCTAGAGCGACAATCTTAGCCAAAATTATTGAGTTTTCGGCAGATTTTCATTCAGTCAATTCGGGTTTAAAATCAAATAGTTTAGTAAGCGGAAAGTTAGTCAACATTGTTCTATTAGAGTCAGGTCTATTTAACCCTAGTGATTAGCTTTATGTCTCATATATATATATATATATATATATATATATATATATATATATATATATATATATATATATATATATATATATATATATATATATATATATATATATATATATATATATATAGGTTTATTATATACTACTTATTTATTATGTACTACTTATTTATACTATTATTGAATTGAATTGATTGTATAAGAGTAGGGTACGCATTTTAGAACAGCATTTTTATAACTATCTGTTATAAAAATTGTTTACGGATAAATAAAACCTATAAATAAAATTTACTACAGTTGGTAAGTTATGTTATGGTGTCATTACCCGATAACACACCTCTAATAGTCCCCACCACTTCCTCCCCAGAACAATCAAGCATTCATTTGGAGAGAGGTGTGAGGGTGACTTATCATTGCTTCACTACTCAACGGTTCCAGAGTTATTATTGAAATTTGGGAGTTAGCTCCGTTTTTCCGTTACACTATATAAAATAACTTTGCTATAGAAAGCGTCACCCGGTGCTGGGAAAATATTATCCTATTAATAAATTAATGATGGTAATCTTGGGGTTTTCAACTTTATTGAAATGTCTCAAAGATGCGTTTATCAGCCGGATCCCCAGAGTTTTATTAAATCCCCGCGCGGCCCCATCGACGCCAGACGTTTAATATAACGTTAAGATAGCAGATAATTGTGAAAAAGAACATCTTTAATATTACAATCATAATTAATGACCAACTTCCTAAAT
>CAXKVY010010548.1:0-20894 GCA_964058915.1 Tetropium fuscum
AAATGGCTAAATTAATTGTTTAATTACTATATTGATAAAAGTTTAATCGATTTATTATTTTAATTTTAAGTTTCTTGGACTCGCCAGTCAAATAAATCAAAGTAAAATGGGCACTACTTACTTTCGGGTCTCTTTTAGTTTTTTTAAATCATCCTTTATTTTTTTCCTATTTAAGATAGGTACTTAGAGAACGCCTAGGCTAGTATTTCTTCCCATTGTATCAGCTTGAAATATTAATTAAAACTATATAAAAAGCCTAAAAAGTCACCTGCGGTACAACAACGCTACACTTTTAAGTTTGGTGTGTACTAGAAACTCGTTCGTCTTCGATAAATGCTCTGAAATACCACCGAGAAAGATTTAGAAGTGGGAAGTAAACTTCAGCAACATGGTTTCTTTATAGATGTGACGCTTGACGAAGAGTAGAGTCACGCTGAATTAAGTGTGTTTGTTTTTATTTTTTCCGAGCGAACGTTTCATTTGTTGGTATCGCCTGACCGGTACCTGAAAGACATCTATACGGTGGTGGCACAAGCATATAGGTATAATTTTGCGCGTTGTATTAACGGATAATTTTTGCTATTATCTCAGTGGCAGTTGTAGGTGTTCGATGAGTTATTGTGTCCTTGACCATATTAGGTAGGTGTTTACAAGGCGACAAAGAAAGTGTACGTGGTTCTTTCTTCGTGCTGTTTCTTCTTTCGTGGTGTTTTTTCTTTAATTTTAAATTGTTAGTGGCTAAATTGAGCACAAGTTGTACACGTAGCATGCAAAATGTTTTCAATATATTTTAAGCACATTCAAAACTAAAAAATTTTTATGCCTAAAGTTTTGCACATATATGAATATGACATAATAAGATATCTTTTGTAGTCATTTCAAAAGATGTTGTTGCATTTCCTTGGTTGCGCATGATGATACGCCACTTAGTAACAAAGCCAGTAAATCGTCGGCTTGTCCATCGAGAAGGGAAATGGGATTTATATGAGTTGAAGATGGATAGCGACCGATATAGTAAACCGCATACTGGAGACCCTAGTTCCATTCACAAGAAATTGTGGCGGTATTCAAATTTTCACTAAATATCCTTTTGTTTTGCATAGTGATATGATTTACCGCTTCTGTAGTAATTGGTACGGGTTTTCTTTGTAAAATGCCGCACAATTTTTTGCTCTAGTTTGTATATCAAATGAAAACACTATAAAAATAAAAGTAAAGTCATTGTAAGTAATAAAACTAAAGCAGTTTGTTCTCTGAAATCCAACCATTTTCAGACTTACTAGCGGACCGGATTGAGTTCCAGCTTTTTTGCTGGGAGGTTGCGCTTTGGTTTTTGCTACGCCACTTACCATCTTGTATAACCTATCACTGGAAACTAGCAGCTTTCCATCGCTGTGGAAATGTTCTTAACTAGTATATATTTTATCGTCAGATATATTTTTATCGTCTCGTCAGAGTGGCTTGCAGGAACCAAATTTCTAAAAATATAATTAATAACGTAGAAAATAGAAAGTCATGCTCAAAGAATTCTAGAAAGACTATCAAAAGATTGCGCGAAAAAGACTGTTTTTATTTAAAAGCAGATAAAGGTAATAAGGTTGTTATTATAGATAAAGAGGACTATTATGAACGGGTAAACAACCTAATTAGTAATGGTCCTTATAAAGAACTTACTAGAAACCCTTTACCAAGAATGACCACTGAAATAAAAAATGTCCTCAAATCATGTAACAATCTTATTACTCCACCTGTTAAGAATGGGTTACGTGTGTCTAACCCTACTGTACCTAGATTGTATTGTCTACCAAAAATTCATAAGCCAGGGAAGTCGGTGCGTCCAATAGTATCGTCTATTGGATCTCCGACTTACCACTTATCAAAATGGTTGACTAAGGAATTTGAAAGTTTGCCCATTACACAGCCTAGTTTTTCAGTTAAAAATTCGAATGATTTCATTGATAAGGTCAAGAATTTTCAATTGCAAGAGGGTGAAATTTTGATTTCCTTTGATGTTTGTTCATTATTTCCTAGTGTACCAATTCCACAGACCTTGGACTATCTTGAGGATTTACTCGAATTAAACAACTATAGAAAAGAAGTAATAGAAGAATATATAAACCTTACAAAACTTTGTATGAAACAAAATTGCTTCCGTTTCAATGACAAGTTTTATGAACAACATGAAGGAACCGCAATGGGTAACTGTTTATCGCGTTTCATTGCTAATGTCTTCATGAGTCGGTTTGAAACTGAAGCAAAAGAAGAATTCGAGTATTTTCCTAGGATTTGGCTTAGGTATGTGGATGACATTTTTGCCGTGTTTGACACTAAGATTGCGGATGTAGAAAACTTCATTTCCAAATTAAATAGTCGTTTCACTTCTGTAAAGTTTACATATGAACTAGGAAATAATGGAAAACTTCCATTTTTAGATGTATTAGTAATTAAAAATAGTGACAATAGGTTAGAATTGGATATATATAGAAAAGATACCAGTACGAGCAGATATATCCCTAATGACTCTCACCACTGCTATCAACATAAAATGGCAAGTTTTAATTTTCTTGTCCATCGTTTACTAAGTTTCCCTCTCAGTAATGAGAGGTTTGAAAAAGAAAAAGTATTAATTAAAGATATAGCTGTGAGTAATGGTTATCCGAGAGATATAGTTGAAAAACTAATTAGGAAGCGTAAATTTAAGGACACACTTCGTAATTCTACGACCTTTCAAAAGGATATAGAGGCTCCAAAATATGTATCCATCCCGTACGAACCCCGGTTTACTCGTGGTTTGAGTAAGGTTTTCAAAAACGTGGGTATAACAGCGATTCATTCGTCGAGCAACAAATTACAACAACTTTTAGACAATCCAAAGGATAAAATTGTTCCAAATGAAAGGTCTGGGATTTACGAAATTAGTTGAATGATTGTGATCGAAAATATGTTGGACAAACGAGACGATCAATTAACGCCAGATTTAAAGAGCATATGGCTCATCTAAAATATGGAAGAACAGATAAGTCTAGTGTTGCACAACATGCTTTTGACAACAATCATAGAATAGATATTAGTAATTTAAGATTAGTTAGAAATGTGACCAATAATAGACAGTTGGATGCATTTGAGAGCATAGAAATTGTAAAATGTAATAGTAGTATGAATAGCGACAAGGGACCTATACCGTATAGCCCGCTTTACGCGTTGCTTAGCAACCGATGATTGCACCGTGATTAGTCACGCGTAAATTTCACGGTGATATCATACCGTAGCCCGCTTTACGCGTTGCTTAGCAACCGATCATTGAAGCGTGATTAGTCACGCGTAAATTTCACGGTGATATCATTAGTGACGTCACCATGAAAATAGTATAAATATGGTAGTTTTTGAAGTTTAAGATTAGTTTTAATCGTCTCCGGATGATGCCAACTTGGTTGGCGAAACGCGCGTCGAGCGAAGTGAAAGTGTTTTGGTGTTTGTGGAAACTACTCCGAGTGTTAGTATATATTTTATATTTAAAAAAGGAATTCGCGCTTGTGTTTAATATGTTAACAATATATTTTTATGTAGAGATATTACAGTTACAGAAGAAAAATATACTGTAATTACGAAACTTATAACAAACGGAGTGAAAATTGTTTGGAAACAACATTATTTACGAACGATAGTCATTATTGACGAACGATAATTATCTACGTACTTAATTAGGAAAATTAATTTCTACAAAGTTCTGACTTATTTCCTTTAGCAGCCAATTTATCTTTGGTTATTCAAATATTTTAGAAAAGAGGGGTCCTAAGAATGATGTATTAGTAACCAATCTAGTAATCGTATTAAAACATAAGTAAATTATACAAATATTTACCTTAAAATTAAGTTCGTCCATTAAGCAGCTAGTTTCTCTTTCGTGAAAGTAATTAACCTAAGAAATGATTAAGCACTGTTTAATTGAGTTATATAATTTGGAGTATATTAAATTTGGTGTTCGTAGTTGGTTCCATTTTCTAACCCTCCCCTCAACCTTAAATCCACGGTAGCTGAAGTTATATTTGTTCTATCTGTTCTGCTCTATTCCGATTCTCAACTCAATCCTTGAATGATAATCAAGGAATAAATCGAGGGGATATGCTAATAAATAGTTATTTGTGTGTTAAGAGCGCAAAGTACTGCATTGCCGCTTGCGAAAGAAATTTTCTTTCGCAATATTCTTTCAAAAGCGGCAATGGCAGTTTGTGCTCGTAATACATACAACATTTTTTTCTACAATCGCTTAATATAGTGTGTTCTTGTATGTATTTGACATACGTTTATATATGAACCGATTTTTAAGTTTTTTTGTTAGCTACATTTCTCATGTGTCATTTTTGACTGACAAGCGCCTGCTAAGGACTTTATAATAAATAAGCGAGCGGGAATTGACACTATTGCCGCTTTAAAGCGGCAAACCTCAACCATCAAGGATGGTTCATTACCATAACATTCTTGGATGGCCGTTAGACAGTGTGTATTAGTGATAGAGCCCTGTACCAACTTCCTAAAAATCAATAGCAGTCTGAAAATTTGAGATCATGTCAAAAGGTAAGATAAAACAAAAATCAGGTCTACAACATGCCTTGTATATGTGCAAAAAAACAATAATATATAATCGAAAAATATACAAAACGAGCCACCTTGAGAAGAAAATTCTGTACAATACAGTTCAGTGGAGTGGACCTGGAGAGAGAGCATCGTTTGTGCAGACGGGGTAAAGGGGGGGGGATGAATGAAAAGCATGGAAAAGTCGTTCCGTTCGCGAGATATCACGAATCGTATTTGCGAAAATAAGAAGAATAAAATTGAGTGGTTATAAGCTGAATTTCTTTGTGAAAGAGCTATTATGAAGGAATTACAAGTGGGGGGAGAGGGAGAAAACATTTTTTTTTAAATGCCCATGACCTCTGAACTATGACGGATCTTAAAAAAACAAACAGGTTTTTCTTCTATTCTTCGTACGCTATACGACGGCATTAGCGATTTTTTTTTGTTTCAAAACAAGCGCCTAGCGCGCAAAAAAAATGTTTTACCTCTTTCTTCCGACGGTGTTTCCGGTATGAGGGAAGGGGGTGGGGGAATTATTTTTAACAATCGGTAGCATTATTTTCGACATTTATCAACTAATATGGCACTAAGTACCACTTCTGATGTAATTAATCTTGGAGACATTTAGCTAAAAACATAGGTATATTCGCTAAATAAGATATACATACATGAAGACAAGTACATTTGATTAATAACTAGATTATCCTTGGAAACGCTGTTTAATAATTACGACAATTGAGGATCTTAAAATACCTCATCCACCGGAGCTTGTTATAGTGATAATATAAGCACAAAGGGATTATTTTAAACTAACTTATTAACTCGAAAGTTCTAAAATTAAGCCTTTAATAAGGTTGGCATTGGGGAAAATTATTTCTAATTTGATTCTATTCATGAAACCAGACGGTACACTCCTTAATGATAAGTTGTTTTTACAAACGTTCTAGGTTCCAATTAAGACTTTTGTTTATAATCAATACCTAAATTTCCAAGTGATACAAAGCAATATGAAAAGTATGTGCATTGGGACTTACTAATTATAAGTTTTAATTATTTTCATGTTTTCTTTCGTAAAGGGAAGCATGTTTTGTCATTCACGGATATTAAATCAATCTAGAGGGTTAATAAAACATTAAACTGTGTCACCGTATATTGTAAAATATCGCCATGAACACTGTCCACATAGGCGCAACTAGGGGTGCTAATAAAAAATAGAACCCCCAAATTAAAATCATTTTCATTCTGTCAATTAACAAATAAATTAGAGGACCGCCAGAAGCTCCTGTTTAGATATTTGTATTCTTTTATTGTAATACCTTGAGGTAAAAACGCACGAAAAGTAATCGAATTAGTAGGTATACCCGAATATGCGACTCAATGAGTGTGGAAATTTTGATGAGGCGACAGTGAAATTGGTAGATCGACACGCCTCGGACGTCACTGTCTGCTCGGTTAGACAGATACGCCAACGGCCAACGGTAGTCAAGAAGTTCAGGCAGAGTTGGTCAGTCGTTGGAATTGTTCTGCAACCGAAAATGCGTGTATGTAATTGCTTCGTGTTCCTTATTAAATTCGTTTAACGTCTCGCTATTCTATTAGTTGATCTATTCACTTATTTTAGACTTGCGCCGAATACATAACCTTCCTGCAACCTGGTTATCCGCCTAATTAAAGGTAAGAAGATTTTACAATTCACAAATAAATTATTTTAAACGTTGTCATATTTTAGAACTACTACAAGTGGGATACATTATAAATGTAAATATTGCGGACAATTTTTCAAATTATTTATTTGCGGAATATATAGATATTTTATTGTATAGAAATATCCTCGATGTCGCATTTAATTTTTAATTTATTGTTTGGTTTTCAAAAAAAAAGTTATTGATGAAGGTAAAAATATGAACCTCAAATGCGTCAAATAAAAACGAAATACTTTTGATCCTTGACACAATTTTGAACCTTAGCCCCCACCACAAAAAAAATATGCTAATTGCGCCGATGACTGTACACTACAACTATTATAAAAAGGGTTTCTGACTCGTACACTATTGTGGCGCAAAATTTATAGCCACACATTTGAATGCATTTATTAATAGCCAACAAAGGAAATAAAACGTATCAGGACTCTCCCAGCATATCTGCTGTTTACCATAGACGAAGCAAAATAACAAGACCTGTCAAATGGATATTCAACAGGATATACGTTACTGTGCTTCTCAGTCACGCATAGCGTTTTGTGTTGAGATTTGGAACTAAAATCTGATGATTTTTGACAATACAGATTCATAAAATCAGAATGTAATTGGATTCACGATCGAGGGTCCTCGGGTTTAAGTCCTTTTAGTGCTGCACATTTTTTCTATTTTACGTTTTCTATTATTTTTTAAAATAGTCACTGAATTTTTAATTTTTTACAATATATTTTGAGGTGTTTCATATTCCGATGCGGGTTTGTAGTAACTTTAGTGACGAAAGTTACTACAAACAAAATACTGGAGAGTGTTGGAACCTTTGATGTGCTGATAGTACTGACGACGACGACGACGATGTCGTCGATCACTGAGTTTTCACGAACACCAAAACACTTATACTTCGCTAGACGCGTTTTGCCAATCAAGTTGGCACCAACCGGGGACAATTAAATACCGAGTTTTTAATCGTCTCCGGATGATGGCAATTTGGTCATCGAAAGGCGCGTGAATGAAGTATTTTGAATAAGTGGAAACTCAGTCGTCGTCGTCAGTGAAATCAAAGGACTGATGCATTTTCAACTCTCTTCGACTCTCAGGAAAATCTATAAAAATATATGTTCAAGATTGCGATGGCGGCTCGAACACGGCAGACATTTTTGTCAACTATGGTCCGATTCAACTTAAATTTGGTATATTAAAAATTTTGAAATCACATATCACGATTTTTTTGTCAAAATAAGTATATTGTAATCTAAAATATATTGGTAATTGATTATTTCTGTCACAGTTGACTAAATTTTACATATTTTATTTTCGTAAAAAAATAGTACCTAATACGTAGATAAGCTAAATAAGCTTAATTTTTGTGAATTTCTTACCCTTTATAATTGCTGTAGAATTTGAAGTAGGTAATTACTTAATTATGTTAACCTATTATTTCATTACCATATCACCCCTTCGCTCGCTGTATGGCACATTAGTGTCTTATTTATATTGTAGACGATCGTGAGAATGTTCTCAGTCCGGAATATCTTGCCATGATACAGAACGGCAGTCATTAAAATTCTGGAGCCTCGGTAAAAGCCCCAATTAACGTTTTTTAATTCTCGCAGCACTTTGTTTCGGTAATAATTTCCTTAGACGTTATTCCCCTCTTCATTTTACCCGTATTTTCATCTAGAAACAGGAATATTTCAATGCCAAATCAGACTGCTGAATCATATCCCAATGTATTTTTTTCATTAGTTAGTCAGAATGAATTTAATATAATTGGAATAGCAGAAAATTGGGTAACAATGTTAACACCAAGAAATCTGCTACATTAATGCAGATTTCTTGGTTTTCACAAGCGTATGGTAAATTAATATTAAAGTTAACCAAAATAGCCGAGTTTTAACTCTTTTCCTGAAAATTATTTTCTTCTCATTATTATTAGATGTGGAATATTATGCAAAAGTAGAGCCAATAGTCATGTAACTAAGAATTATTTGATGAAAACTAGAAGAAAACTTTCTGGAAGATTATATATATAATATATCTATAATATGTCTCTCTAATATACCTATGTCTATATATATATATATATATATATATATATATATATATATATATATATATATATATATATATATATATATATATATATATATATATATATATAAGTTGTACAAGTTCTGTCACCTTTATTAAAGATAAAGCTCTGAAGATCCTTAATAAAGGTGAAAGAACTTGTACAACTTCTAAGTGGTTCGTTTCGGTGTGTATAGTGGTTCATTTCCGTATGTATGTCCAGATATAGCACTGGTAAGTATATCTTTCCTCTTATTCGTCTATTTGCTTATTTCTCAATGTAATGAAATGCTACAAACCCAAGATTACTTTTCACAAATATATATATATATATATATATATATATATATATATATATATATATATATATATATATATATATATATATATATATATATATATATATATATATATCTTCTAATTTCTTTGCTATCTTTATATATTTTTTTGGAGGGTTTATCTTGGGATAGTAGCAATAAAACGACTGATTAGGTTACTTGACGTTTCGGTCCCTTTCTTGTGCCTTTTTCAAAAGAGTATTTTATTTTGTGACATATTTGACATAGGCAAAAATTACAGTTTTAATTGATTTTTAAGGTTACTAGACTGTTCGATTAGTATCATAGGGAAGAACAGCCAAGAAACCCTACGAACTTAGGCTATGTTATATTTCATTATTTATCTAATTTTGGTTATGTTAATATTATGTAGATGTATATTTATAGTAAGTAGGTATGTATGTAAGTATATAAGTTTATATATATAGAGATAATGTTTTTTGTTAATTTATTTAATACTTTTATATTAACAGATTGTAGATTCTAGAAAGATGTTCTGTATCTTTCTTGTTATTACATGCATTAGGATTTTTTTGAATATAAATTGATTCCATAATTAGGCGTGTTTTATAATTTTGTTCTTTATTAATAACTTTAGTATTTTCGTAGTTAAATTGATGACCTGTTTCATTAGAATGTTTTTTTTTTGAAACAGGTCATCAATTTAACTACGAAAATACTAAAGTTATTAATAAAGAACAATATTATAAAACACGCCTAATTATGGAATCAATTTATATTCAAAAAAATCCTAATGCATGTAATAACAAGAAAGATACAGAACATCTTTCTACCATCTGCAATTTGTTAATATAAAAGTATTAAATAAATTAACAAAAAAACATTCTCTCTATATATAAACTTATATACGTACATACATACCTACTTACTATAAATATACATCTACATAATATTAACATAACCAAAATTAGAATAATAATGAAATATAACATAGCCTAAGTTCGTAGGGTTTCTTGGCTGTCCTTCCCTATGATACTAATCGAACAGTCTAGTAACCTTAAAAATTAATTAAAACTGTCATTTTTGCCTATGTCAAATATGTCACAAAATAAAATACTCTTTTGAAAAAGGCCCAAGAAAGGGACCGAAACGTCAAGTAACCTAATCAGTCGTTTTATTGCTACTATCCCAAGATAAACCCTCCAAATATATATATATATATATATATATATATATATATATATATATATATATATATATATATATATATATATATATATATATATATATATATATATATATATATATATATATATATATATATATATATATATATATATATATATATATATATATATATATATATATATATATATATATATATATATATATATATATATATATAGCCATAAACATATATCCAATAATTGAGGCACATGCATACGGAGTCAGTTAAACTTTCATTTAACAAAAGAAGAATCCCAAGAATTGGTTCATTTACCGCAGACATACTGAAATCCAATCCAGATCCGGTCGTTTCTTAAAGCAAATATTTGCCTTTAATTTGAAAAATAAATGAAATGATTGGATCGGATGGAAAAGTAAAAGTGACTCTGTATTAAAGTGACCATTAAACTGCGATTTAACTGTGGTATGTATTTTTTATTCAAAAATATATTAAATATTACAGAACGAGTTTTTCGCAATATATTTTTATGTTAAATTCAGTATATCAAATTCAGTAAATTCAGGAGATTCTCAGTGTAGTCTACGTCTGTGATTTTACTTACAAGTATATAGAAAATCTCAATATATAGAATTGTTGATCGTAAATCGTAAATATTAGTCATATCCCTAAAATCGTATCGTAGTTATGCGCTGTTATATATTATTTATACAATATTCAAGGATGTAGTTATAGAAGAAATAACCATCAATAAGATCATCGTTATCTTCAAGATATATTTCGTGTAGAAACCCGAGAGCGAACCTTTCTGGGTGGTTTCACTTCAGGTGTACATGCGTCTGAAACTGGAGAGGTATCTTCGACGTTCTTCGAAACATGGTCATCTTTGTCAAGGCTAAATTTTACACTGACACCATGCTTTGGTGGTTCAACTTCGAATGGTTCTTTCTTTGGTTTTTCAAATTCGTCTATTTTTTTCTCTTCCTCCTTGTTCGATATCCCTTCATAAACAGTGTCTATTTTTATTTCCTGCTTTTTGTCTTGACATGGATCTGAGTAAGTAATATCTTCGCCTGCCCTCTCCACAAAATCGTCAACAATCTTAACTGGTTCTGTTTCTTCCGGTTTCACAGGATTATCTTCAGTTAGCTTTAAAAGTATAATTGGCAGAGTGATATCTTCGTTTACCTTTTTGAATTCAGCGTCATCTTTAAAATGATTTTGCGCAATTTCAGTTACGCCAGTTTGGGATTTATGCGAAGCTTTTCTTTTTCCAACGATAAATCTTGTACCTGCGAATTTCCTGAGAATTTCCAGGTCATCTTCAGTTCTAGTTGATACGAGAGCTACTTCAAGGGCCTCTTTCAGGCTCCCTAAGTTATTGTCACAATCAGTTTCTGAAGCACTGTCTTCAAACGTATAATCTAGATATATACCAGTTTCTTCAGACATTTTACTGAACAATGGCTCAATACCATCAACATCTACTGCTTCTGTTTTATTAAAAGTGTCTTCTGCTTTTCTAATGTACAATTTAGATTCGTTTGGGTGAACACTTTTTAAGGAAGATCTGAGATAAGCTACTTTGTGTAATGGATTCTTATTTTCGGTAACGATTTTTGTTTTTGTCTTAAATATACTTTTCACTTTACTAATACCTTTCAATTCTATACTGGGACATTTTTTTTGCTTTTGAAGTTTACTATCTCTCCACATTTTTGTTAGAGCATGTTTATTGTAAATGGTTTTTGCTACTTGAATTTTGATACATTATGAGGTTGTCACTTTACTTACTAATTGATTGACTTATGACATTGTCAATTCGTATTATGAGGAATGACAAAATTCCCGATCATCAAATAATGCTAATTCTTTCTCATGATGGATTAATCATTCATAATGATAAATTATTTAATATTTGCTTATTTACCTAGCAGGAGATATTATGTTAGAAGAAGAGTTAAGACTGTAGTAGGTAACCTTTCTAGTTTGTAGAACTGTAATTTCAACCGTCGCGTCGGGATTTATTTAGCGATTACGATTTGCGCGGTAATAAAGTGTACCGATTAACTCCATATGGTAGGAAATGGGTTGTTTTGTTTTGTAGTTAGAATTGTAGGTAGCAAATTGTCAAGGCAAACCATATATAGGTCATTTTTCCGTTGAAAAAACGCTAGAACGTATAAAGCAAAAGTATTGGTTTGCAAAAAAAATTGACAAAGTATATCGGCCGATGGTAAGGAGGCAGAGTATTTGCACTCTAGTCCCAAGTGCGTTCGACCACACCACACTCCACATATAGATCATTTGGGCCCATTGGTGATATATGCACAAGCAAATAAATACCTTTTTGTAATGGTAGATGGGTAGATATTAAATGATACGTCAACCAAACATGTAATCAAAAAAAAACTCTCCGAGATTTTTACCACCTTTGGAAACCCAAAAATAGTTGGGATGAAAATGTAACCAGAATACAACAAGGGTACAAAACACCGAGTAACACAAAATACGTCTGCAGAACTCGGTATACACTTACAAACAGATAGGGACAAGCACACAATAAGCGAAAAAGATAACGTCATAAATGTGACAAAAATTAGGAAAGATGCGGCCAGAAAACTGGAAGAAAATCGGATTAAACAAGATGTAAAATTTATTGAAAAACGGAGGCCGCCGAAAATATTTCATGTTTGGGACCTAGTATTAACAAAGTTACGAGGTTTCCAGCTAATGACGAAAGCAAAAAACTGTTACCGAAGTTTTTGGGACCATTCAAGATAGTTGAAGTATTATTGCCGAACGATCTATACAGAGTTAAGTAAGACTGATTCACCGGGAGATCTAGACGACCATATGAAGGAGTGGTCAGTCTATAACACGGATATAAGTATTTGCCTTTCAACGTCGATAAGGTACGCATTAACCAACTAAAAAGTTCGCCATCAAAGGCCAAAGTTGCCTCGCAAAAGTTCTCCCTCAAAGGCCAAAGTTGCCCGGCAAAAGTTCGCCATCAAAGGCCAAAGTTGCCCGGCAAAAGTTCGCCATCAAAGCCCAAATTTGCCCGGCAAACGTTCGCCATCAATGGCAAAAGTTCGCCTGGCAAAAGTTAACTTACATATTTAAAGAATTGCTCTTAATGGCAAAAATTTTACCTTAATGAAGACACTCTCTCAACAGTATACTGGCGGCCATTTGAAAGTGCACGACTCTTGTATCAGATTTTGTTATATTTGATCTTTGTAAAACTGACTTTGAAATGTAAGGTTCATGTGATCTGTCATTATGACATTATGACATTCACAATTATTACTTATTAAAATTAAAAAGTGTAATAATACACTTTTTAATACACTTTTTTACCAAAAAAATTCCAAATTAACAAAGAACGTCCCAAAAATGTTCCAAATAAACTAAATTATAAAAATTAAGTAACTTAAAATTACAAAACTCCAACGCGAGTAGGTCTGTAAAAAATTAATATTTTGTCCAGGCGCCATTTGAGTCAATCGACACCTTGCAATCGACGTCTCATTGATGAATCCTCGTGTAATCTACGTTGATATTGTCCCAAGCATTTTCAATTGCTCCTTCGGCATTTGCTGGGCGGAAATGTCTATTACCAGGTCTATTATAAATATTCTTAACAATCGACCATGCATTTTCAATTGGGTTTAGGTCGGGCGACTTTGAGGGCCAAGGTAGCACGTTTATGTTGTATTCATTAATCCAGTTAGTTACAATTCTTGATGTATGAATTGAGCAATTATCTTGCTGGAAAATAAAATTCTGAGGATCTGGAAACTTATCCATGCCCAAACATTGAAGGAAAAACGTCCACTCTGGTCGGTAGGTTTAATATACCTCTCTTCATACCTCGAATTCTGAGGTCGGTAGATGCGGATGGAACCATCATGACATGACTGAAAGACCTTTTCGTCGGAAAATATGACATTATACCAAAAGTCGTCGGGCCTACCGACAAACTAGTTCGCAAAATTAAGACGTTGTTCTTTTTATATCTTGGCTCCAAAAATACCTTCTTTGCTGCCCCATAATTTCGTAACTCTGAACCCTTCACCCGCCGCCTTGCAGACCTCACAGATCCAGGAAACTCCGTTTCGAAACAGGCCGTCACTGCTGTTTCAAAGGGATTCGTTCTAAGATGGTCTAGGAAGAGGTTGCCTTGCTCCACAGTTCTTATTTTACGACGCCCTCCGCCGTGGACGTAGCGAACGTTTCCTACTGCATTCCATTTTTGTTCGAGTTTGAATATACAACTCTTACTCACATTTACCTCATCTGTAACTGTCTGTAATGACCAATCATTTTCAAGCAATGTAACAGCTCGCATTTTTTCAGGTTCAGTTAACCCCGGCATTTTAAAACTTGAAAACTTACTGAGTTAATTACTGACATTTGTTTGAAGTTTCAAATAAGTGTCAAAATGAAATATAAAAAGATCACATTACAATATCAAAAAAAAATTGTGCACTTTCAATGGCCGCCAACGTACCAATGGTAAGAACTCGACAGTATTGTTTCTATTTTTATTTTAAGGTCAACTATAGCTCGCTGTAACAAGCCTTATGACAGTTACGGTAGAAGGTGGCATATTCCATTAGGTCCAGTTTGGATTGTAATATTTTTATGGTAATGTTTCTTCTATAACATCTTAGGGTTAACAAAGAATGGCCGCTCGGGACGATCGCCAACAAAGGATGGCCGTGCGGAGAGCAGCAGCACCCAATACCACTAACTTTATTACTGAAGTTATTTAATAGAGATTGATGTAATGTACAAAAACAGTAGACAGGAATATTTATAGTATGATTATATATTTAGTCTTCGTCCAGCAATCGTTAAATACACATCATTGTAAATATTGTTACACATCATATTGTTACACATAATTGTAAGTATTTTGGTATTAATATACAATTGTGAATCGTATACAGTGTTTGTGTACCCGGCTCCAACTGACTACATTATATCTACTACCGAAAAATGTAAATTACAATGCAAGGGATTGACTTTGGATATGAATTAACACAATTAAGTAGAAGAAAGCCAGAAAAAATAATGAAGACCTCGGTGAAAACGCAGACAAAAAGGTTATATTGACACGTCAAAAATTGGGTAACGTAACGTAGCCGCGCCGTCGTAAGCACCGTAACAACTCCATAAATCGGCCAAGAGAATACTACAGAAACCTAGAAACTAAATACCTGCTATAGTAACTATAGAAACCTCAGGGTGTGGCTGTAGGACATGGAGGTAAAGTTTAAAATTTATGATCGCCACAATGACAAATGCATATTTGAGAAATTATTTTACGGAACACCGCGCCGCGCCTTTGACCTCTGTTACTTGATAATTTATTGTTCTCAGATATGCCCGAATAACACCCCACAGGAATTTATAATATAATTAATTAATTACAATTTTGGTCTGATTGCTAAATAATTAGTTCAGAAATATATCACTTTCCCCTTATGAGTTATTGAGCAATGAAAAGGATATTCTAAGATACATTAGATAACCTTCATAGGCTCTCTTAATACCATCAGGGAACATTTCTTTTGTAATAAAGAACTAAGGGGAGAACTAAAGTTGATATAAGACTCGGCAGATTCAATAACTTTTATCTTCCAGGCATGCTCTCACGTCACTGATTAAAAGTGATTCTGTCAACTCCTTCATGATTGGTTTTCTTCTGGAATATCAGTTTTTATATAAATACGTCATCGTTTAATATAGAAATAACTTTAACTGATGGAAATATCGACGTTTTGAGGTAGAGTCAATTTGGTTTGACAGAACTCTGATATATAAATATATTGCCCGAAGCACGTCGCTTTTTTACAACTTATCCACTTGTAAAATTCTACAAAATATATAGACTAAATAAACTAAACTATAACTAAACTAAAGCTAAATATAACTAAATAACGTAAACGTATGTATTTACATATCAAAAGATATAGAAGGGCGCATTTTTTTCGTTTCTAAAACTTAACTTGTAGTCTTGTATTATTCATGTATTATTTTTTCAAGATTGACGCAATAAGTCTTATAAGCAATAATATAAGCAAAATATCTATATAACTATATATCTAACATCTAACGATGTCTAAATATCTATATATCTATCGAGCTGATGGATAAACATATATTTATAATACTTGTGTTAGAACAGGCGTTCATATAAATATGATATTTCCATATCAAAATATGTATTCAAATTAATTCCATATGTTTGCTTTATCATAATTCACCATGTAAGTACTCATAGAAAGTTGTGTTAATTGATTTTTATCAGTATTTGTTTGCGATGATACGTCACTCAAATATATAATTTATTAGGAAACCAATTAATTATGGATAATATTTCCTATCAAATTATTTCGAAAGCTTTTAAAACATATGAGAAATTAGTCATATTCACCCCAATATCTTTTCATTCTTTCAAGCATCTGTCTCTGTCACGGAACAATCAAAGAAAAGTTAACGCAGAAGTAACAGATCCATTTTACGTGGAGCAGGATAAGAGATATGGAGACATATCTCTGAGAAGAGTTCGTCACCGTGTCAGGATTGGATGTTGTTCGACATGAAGATGACACTCAACATCCCAATAAGCCTCGTTGAAAAATATATATCTGTGAAGAGAATATTACAAATTCTTTTGTATTTGGTTGGAAATAAACTTATTGTGAAAAACTTGATAAATTTGTTGTGATGAACTTGTTGTGAATAGGTTGCCAGTTTTCATATTATAAACTAATACAAGCCTTTGAAAGTATCGGCATCTATGGGCAAAAAGTAACATACAGGAAAATACTATATTCATGACCATGAATAGCGTATTAGTATTTCTTCCAAAAAAAAATTAATAACAGCTACAAAATATAACATGTGGCAAGCACTACAATTATAAAATTTAACAATAATTATAAAATAATAGTTATTTAGTTATTTAGTTATTAGTTATTAGGTATTTAAATAAATTTTTATTGCACGCGACGTGAAATTGTTAGAAAAAATATTTTTTCTACGTTCATGCAAAAAACAAAACTTTATTGAACTATATCTAATGCAAAAAATTGTTCTTCATTGCACTAGTGCAATAAAATTTTTATTGCACGCATCTGTCCATTCTACTACAGTGTTTTGACATAAAGATCATGACATGTCACCTAATGTCATGATCTTTATGACATTCATTCATTCCACCTAAATTAAACAACAACAAATAAATTAAACATTTTATGGTTTTTGCATGAACGTAGAACATGCAACTCGTACAAAAAATGTTGATTGCACTCGACGTGTTGTCCCACTCGGCCTGGGGCGCGAATCTCAGCTTCCATGGTATAAACACATTCACGAATATTTACGAACGGTTGATTTGCGAATGATTTTTAAATTCCTAATTCTTGGCCACACTCCATAAAGCTCTTCGAATCGTTCGAACGATACACATTGGTAACATTGTCAAGCACTCACATAACTAGTCGTCTTTTGACATTTGACGTAGGTAATAAATAACTTTTTAATTCTCCGCCCCCTACGAAAGTATTGTTTTCTATTTTAAATAGGCATAGCGAAAGCGAGAGTAAAACATGCTAGGTTATCGGTTGCTAAGTATTAAAAACTTAAAAACGTAAAAATAAAAACGTCAAATTAGTAACGTCAAATCTTTATTTAGAGTGGAAAATAAATGTTAAATTACAAGTGTTGTATGTTCTTGAAATATTTAACGGCAAATGTTGATTGAAATTCTGTTGTGAAAGCAACGTCACTGGAAATGTTGACTAATTTGTCGATTTGCGCAACATTAAATTATGTTTCTGAATGTTTGCTTTGCTGAATAGATATCGATTTTTCGGGCATGATTTTATGAGCAACTTCTATTTTATGGGTCACTGAATCTGCTATATATCCTTTCGCTACTTCTGACGACTTCCACCCCCCCGTGCCTTTTCATATCTAAAATGTCCACACCTGGAGCATTTGCAAATAATGTAGAGGACGTTCTTCGAAATGAGTGGCCGAGTCAGTACACCACTGACTTGGGTTTGAAATTTTAAGAAATTTAGCTACGTAGTACGGAATTTTTGAACCTGTATGCTCTCCAACATACCGATAAAAGAAGCGTTCATCTTCAGCCTTTTATGGTCGGAGTTGCATATAACGATTAACATACGTTACCCAATCTTATGTTACGACAAATCTTCTATGCACATTATTTTTTGTAGTAAGAATCTGCACTAACATAACACAATTTGTATACTCAACGTCCTTCACTTTTAGATTATCTATATAACTCGTCAGTTCGGCATGCCCCAGCTACTCCAAAAATCGCTACCACTTTTTTCAATAAATATATTTCATGAGGATCTTCTAACAAGAACTTCGATACATCATCCTTTGTAAATACCTGAGATTTTTGAGGTTGATATCCGTCATTTTTGATATCCTTTTTATGAATGCCTTCAAGCGGCCAAATTTCGATATATCCTGGTTCTTATTTAATGAAATAGTCAATTTCAACATTGAGTATTCTGACCATAATGTAGCAGGGGACAATGTCTTTGATTTTTCTGAGAAAAATGCCAGTAATACATCTTCCGTTATTGTGGGCACATCTTTCGTTGTACACTATTTGATGAAATTTTCATAGACTTGATTGTAACGGTCTTTAGATTTGTCCGGTAACACGCAATAATTGCTGCTTCTTCAATGAAATGCATTTTTAACTAATTTCTAATCGAATATTAAACTTAAAAGACGTTTATACTTATCAACTTTATAATGAAGAATAATTATTTGATAACTGTCAAAATGTAAAAGATAAAAGTGAGCTTTCGCAGCTTATAACTATTTTATTTGTCAAATTAATATATTAAAATATTACAAAATGGCTACAAAGAAGGGTCCAAACCAAAGGTTCTATTTCGTTTGTATAAGTTTGCCTCACTCAATTAGCGTAAACTCACTAGGGTCAATTATACGTGGAAGCTTAGATAGGAAATTTTTGGCAAGGCATCGGATAGGCCGAAGTAGTGGGACACAGCTTAAGATTTCTTGGCTCTACAGTACATATAATATCGATATAAAACCGATACGAACTTGATTAGTATAAGGAATATTTTAAAAACTCGTTATTCATAGCATAAAGTGGCATAACTTCTGCTAAATTGATATAATACTGATTAAAATTGAGCCTACGGCCTCGAGGGCTAAATATTGCCCAGAGTGACTTATATGGATCATAACACGTACCATAAATAACGAAATATAATGAAATATAAGATTTATATACGTCTAATAAAGGATATAATTGTTTGGGTCTATTAATTCTTGACAATGCCTGGGCAATTAGGAATACTTAAAATCTGATTGTTAACTTCTTTATATAGTGAGGCCTGGAAGATCAATTCCCTAAGGATCTTTAAAGCATATATCATACTCAATACAATTTAGGTATAGAGACTGAGGAAACTGCAAGTATATAATTTCTTACATAATGTTAATTAAAACTTTCTATTATTGATTAACTAAGTTACAAAGACACTCTGAGAAAAACAGTCAAATTATTGATGATCATTTATTAAAGACAAATGATCAATTTGCTGAAGTGTATAATTGTAAGCGATACCTTTTAACACATCTACGAGTTTTTTGTGTGTACTGTAGTGATAATAAGTAAGTAAGTAAACTTAAATGCTATTGTTAATCTATATTAAGTTCCACAATGTCACAATGTTAATATTAAGTTAGAGCCACAGGGATTCCTGTTGTCTCGTAATTACAAGTTGATTCAGATTCCAATTGAGATTTATACGGCAAACGTGAGGTCTGTTTCAGTGAAACCCTAAATCGAAAGTCCCAAGTTACATCTGTTTATTATCCAGGCTCGATATGTTACCCAAATGTAGACTTTGCTATACAAGCCTATTCGAAACCAGTTATATTCAGAAATTTTCTCAATGAATGGTAGAAATACTTAATAAATTAGGGAGTTTTACAACATGCCATGCATTTCATTCATAAAATTTATTTAAATATGTATAGACTAAGTTTGTTTCTATTTTAGGTAGGTTTATTTATATTATTCATGAATTAAATTTATTTAAGTGGGTATAGATTAGATCTGTTGCATGTCGCATCCTTGATAGGCTATTGATTGTCCTAAAAACAGGACAATAAGGAATTAAGACCCGTTCACGGGTTTTTATTGCAGGAATCGGTCTATGGGTCATTTAAGAAGAAAAAACTGCGGAGTGCTATTAATTCAATATATCTCGCAATCGAAGCAAAATTTCTATATTCTTTATATAAAACTTTTTGTAGAGAATTGAATTTCCCATCGAAATACCTTATTTAAAATTTAAAACATTTTTTATGCCGAAAATGTTGAAATAAAAAAAATTGCTTTACAGAAAAAAAGACAAAAGTTCCTTTAAAATGGTGGATGGAAGAATTTGTTGGGTTAAAAATTGACCGAAATATGGCCACTCAATAAAGCACTCGTAGTAGTTTCCACAAACACCAAAACACTTTCACTTCGCTCGACGCGCGTTTCGCCAACCAAGTTGGCATCATCCGGAGACGATTAAAAACTAATCTTAAACTAAAAATCTACCGTATTTATACTATTTGTGGTGAAATCATTAGTCACGCTTCAATGATTAGTTGCTAAGCAACGCGTAAAGCGGGCTATACGGTATAGGTCCCTTGTCGCTATTCATACTACTTTTACATTTGACAATTTCCATGCTCTCAAATGCATCCAATTGTCTATTATTGGTCACATTTCTGACTAATCTTAAATTACTAATATCTATGATTATTGTCAAAAGCATGTTGTGCAACACTAGACTTATCTGTTCTTCCATATTTTAGATGAGCCATATGTTCTTTAAATCTGGTGTTAATTGATCGTCTCGTTTGTCCAACATATTTTCGATCACAATCATTACAACTAATTTCGTAAATCCCAGACCTTTCATTTGGAACAATTTTATCCTTTGGATTGTCTAAAAGTTGTTGTAATTTATTACT
>CAXKVY010010549.1:0-13674 GCA_964058915.1 Tetropium fuscum
GGAAAAGCTGATTCCTAGCGAGAAATACATCATGACAGAGTTAACATTAAACGACTACTCCCTGCAAATGAATCTAACCATCCTGAATTTAGATAAAACGGACTTCGGCGGCTACACCTGCACTTCCTCCAATGCATTGGGGAACGCTGAAGGGCTCGTCAGATTACAAGGTAATATTTAACATATTTTGCTCTGGTAGAATTCCATATTGTTTTTATTGTTTACCACTAAGTGTCACTAGTTCTCATTCTACTTACAAAATTATTTAGTAAAATTACTTTATATAGATAAATCGTGCATCATTTATGAGGAACTCCAATAAGAGTGATAGAACCTGCAAAACCTTAAAAATTATTCGTTTTAGTGTATATTCCCTACACAAATTGTGAGTCACCGTGTTTAATTTCTCTTCTATAGGTTTTTGCAGCTACTATCACTAGTTTACTTCTAATATAATAAATATGATTAGTAAATAACTAAAAAAATAAGAAATAATAAAATAAAATGAATAATAATATTTTTTTATGTCCTTTGCTAAACTCGTTTGTTATCTTAGAAGTAATCTTAAGATAATCTGTTTCATTGAGTAAGAAACAACTTTATATTTGGAAATGTTCAATGGTAAAAAAAATGTTTTTATCACACCAAATATTAATATTCATCAATACTCTTTTGTATTCTAATACAATCTACACTGGAATAAACGCTTGTAAAGATTTTCAAATCATATGTAAAATAGTTTATTGGAATATATGCAATCAAATATATCGTTAACAGAAAGATAGTAGAAAGAAAGATAGTAGAAAGAACTAGGGTCCCAGATCGGAGCTTTGCGGTATTCCTTAAGTTACAACAATCATACGTGAATTAAAACCGTTATGACACATATTGAACAATGAACAATGAAACAAGTTTATCACTGAAGCCAATAGTGGAAAGTTTGTTTGAGAAGTCCGTGTAAATCACATCCACCTGACTTTTCTTATTCAATTAATTACATAAGTACTGAAAAATATTGCAAGATTAATATTAGTAGATCTCTTGTCAAAAAACCCTTCCGGAAATTGATATCATATATATATATATATATATATATATATATATATATATATATATATATATATATATATATATATATATATATATATATATATATATATATATATATATATATATATATATATATATATATATATATATATATATATATATATGTATATATATATGTATATATATATATATATATATATATATATATATATATATATATATATATATATATATATATATATATATATATATATATATATATATATATATATATATATATATATATATATATATATATATATATATATATATATATATATATATATATATATATATATATATATATATTGGTCATTTTAGTATTGAAGTCAAACGTTAAAAATCTCTTTGGAAGCAGCCAAAGCTCCTAAACGGAGCCTCGTTTAATGATTCTTGAAGACAAATTGCAGGGGTGTCAATGTTGCGAATAGGTGTCATATATATTTTTCAGATCTTGAGCTATAGTGAGGGCTAGAAAGCAAGCAGAATTGGGTGATTTGGGGTGCAATACGAAAACCAAGCTTCCTTGTTAATTTATAATGGCCAAAAACAGATTCTGCGCTATTAGAAATTCAGTGAAGTGTATAATATGATGACTTATCTCGATATTTTACCGTAGTTCACATTAAATATGTGATTTTATCCTATTTACTGTAATAAAGGGAGTCTAGCTCATTTAGGGTTGCTGCTGGGAGAGTTGTCATAGCAACAGTGAGATCTACGTCTACAGCATCATTTACAGCACTTTTTACACCGTGTTTAATGTCTATTCTACAGATGATTTGCGGCTAGTATCCTCAGTTTACTTCTAATGTAATAAATATGATTAGCAAAGAACAAAAAATAAGATATAATAAAATAAAATAAATAATAATACTCTTTTATGTTCTCTGCTAAACATGTTTGTTGTGTTAGAAGTAATCTTAAGATAATCTGTTTCCTTGAAATGTTCAATGTTCAATTGGAAATGTTCAATCACAAAAAAAATGTTTTTATCACACCAAATATTAATATTCAACATTACTATTTTGTATGCGAATACAATCTATACTGGAATATATACTTGTAAAGATTTTCAAATCATATGTAAAATAGTTTATTGGAATATATACAATCAAATATATCGTTAATACATAATAGAAAGAACAAGGGTCTCAGATTGGAACCTTGCGGTACTCCTGAAGTTTCAACAATCATACGTGAATTAAACCGTTATATGATACATATTTTTTGCGTTCGTAAAAATCGAAACAAGTTTGTCACTGAAACCAATAGTCGAAAGTTTGTTTGAGAAGGCCGTGTAAATCACATCCACTTGACCTCTCTTACTTAATTAATTGCATAAGTACTGAAAAAATATTGCAAGATTAAAAATAGCAGATCTCTTGAGGCAAAGGGAACTGGAAATATTGATCATTTTAATGTTTAAGTCCATCACTAAGGTCAAAAATCTCTTTGAAAGCACCCAAAGCTCTGAAAAGGAGAGATGTAGCCCCGTTTAATAATTCTGGAAAACAAGTTGCAGGGCAAAATAAGTATTCGACAATAATTTAAAATAATACTATGTAGAAAATAAATTTGAAAATCAACGAAAAATTGTAATGATTCGGAAAAAGTCTGAAAAATTTACTATACATGTAAAACGATGAGACAAATAGAATGGATAAATTTCAAGAACCTCGTTTTTAGTTCCCCAGATTGCATGTCATTTGTATGAATTTACCCCAGTTACCCAAGCATACCCTATTGAGTTTGCTTCTAGAAAATCTCACATCGCAACAAAATTTAAATTAAATAGAACAATAAAAATGAATAACACTATTATACCATAATTTCGCGTTTTTGGCGATTGGCGAAGCATGAATCAAACGTATTGTAACTTTATATTAGAAACATATTTAGGTTTGCTGTTATACTTTGTTATTTATTCTTACACCACGACAATGGAAATATCTCGCTTATATTTATATTATAATATTATATTATATTATAAATCCAATACTTATATAAACTGAAATAAATACCTATATAAATCGATCGATATTGGCCCATTATTTTGTTTATAATAAGACTTGACTACCAGCCTCTCAAAACAGCTCGAATTATTAATTTGAGTAAATGGTTAAAACCTTTCTGTTGTTACTTCAAACTTTTCCCGCGTGCAGAGCTACTGGGAATAATATCCTATAATCCGATTTAGCTGCAATTACGGCAAACCACTAGGGTAAAAATAAGAAAACAACAGGCTCATTTAATACCCCAATATAAATGCATACCTTGATCAAAGGCAGTAAAATAAATGTATTACCGTTAAAGATAAAGTACCCATCGGATTTGCCTCGTTTGGTAACAGACCCGTCATATACAATGAGGATACACGTAAATGATTAATGTTTCAGGTGAAAATTTAATATCGTAGGTTCTGTATGGTTAAGACTATTAATATTTATATCTAGAGTAATCAGCATAATATGATTAGCTGAGGTTTTGATTAAGACAACTAATCGATCATTTTTCCGGATAATTATTTTTCATAGAAGAGTTTCAACTGAGTATCATAATTATTAGGAACAGAAGTTACTTTAAATAGCAATCGTTTGTTGATGGATTAACACACTCCAATCTACTGAGGATATTTCTCAACAGATTATTAGTAGTAATTTGGAATTTTCATCAATTTTTAAAAAATGGTATACTAACAAGGTAATCTCCAGTGTAGCTATGGATTTTCATATTATAAACCTGGAACAAAATCACCTAAAGCTGAGTCCTGAGGGGCGTTTAGTACTTGTAGCTCTTAATGATATGCCAAAAGTACCCATCTCTCCAAAATATTCCTTAAAAAGTATTTTTTAAATTTTTCGCAATATCTTCGCAACGGTTGTATGAGCAAAAAATATGAAGAGATACAAATTAAAGACCATAAAAAATACAAATACAGACTTTTTGCCGGAATTTGTATGCCGCACAGAAAGAAAGTGACGGCTATTTATGAATAATGAGACATCACTTAAATTTACAGAAATAATTCAATATTTTCACCAATAAGCGTGAAAAATTATTTAGTTTCTTTTAATTTCTATCGTAATCAGTGCCAAGTTGTTTAGATTTGTACTGGGCAACTGCGTATGTGCAGTTGCAATGAAAATTGAAAAAAATAATGACAGTTACGTAGCTACGAAATTGAAAATGTATTTAAATGTATTTACGAAATCGAAAAATGTATTTATTATCACAGGGCCAAGTGTACATTTTCATGGTGTTGCTATTACTACCTGGTAGGTAGTAATAGCAATCAACAAAATGCAACAAAAACGTTGAAATATTCTGGAAAGTTAAAAACATCTTCTTTAAGACGAAGAAAAGTTTGATTTTAAAAACAACTGTCTATTTTCCAAAAACATGTGAATTATCAAAAAAAATTGCCAATAAAAATCAGAAGGCACTGTTAGTAGGTTCATACTACAAAAGACACAATTTTAAAACATTGACAAAATAAATGATGAATAGGGGGAACAAATTCATAATAGAATTGAATTATCAATTGTAGCATCTGAAGCCCGTTACCACCAAAATTGTTATTGTTCTTTTGTCCAGGTCGGCTACATGATTCTGCGAATACTGATATATCTGATAAGCTTTTCCAATACTTAAATGTAAACAACCATAACACGTGTCAGTTCAACATATTAGATATACTAGCAAAAGTTGAGGTATTTTTCAATGGTAAATATACTTAATAATGGCTAATAATAATAATAATTATGATTATAATTTATAATAATTTCTTCTATAGGCAACTAAGGCTGGATTTTGTTCACAATTTCATGGATTTTATTGTTTTTGCGCGGAACCCTAATTCTTTTTCTAAAACGAAAGTAGCCAGACGACAGCCAGACAGACAGACAGGCAGGCAGGCAGGCAGCCAGGCAGGCAGGCAGGCAGACAGACAGACAGGGAGGCAGACAGACGGGCAGACAGACGGGCACACAAAAAATTTAAAAATTGGTGCTTTGATAGCGTTATATGCTACCATATGCAATTAGTAAAAAACCGTTAGTTTGACATTACAAACAGACATTTCAATTTTATTTATATGTATAGATTTTTGTAGCACTCGGCATGTCTTTCTGTTTGCATCATTTTTGCAATTTTCTTGGAAAAGTTATAGCGAATTGTTGTTTTTACAATTTTTTATAATGTTCGGGACCTTCAAATGGGTTGCGAAATCAGATTTTGTTTTAGTAATGTATCTCCAACCTTATGTCATAATTTTAGAACTTCTGGAATTTTGTTAGAACAATTGACTTTGAATGTCTTCAGTGATTGGCTTGATATAGAAAGATACGTCGTGGTTGCAATATTTTGTTTAAGGCAGTAAGAAAAAATTGTTGCAAAACATGCTGCGAAGCGTAAATCCAAACGGTTCCAAATGACTGGCTGTGATAAAAATTAAAACAAACTAAATTATTTTTAACTGACTGGTGAAAATATTAAATTATTTCCGTACATTTGTAATTTATTATTTTATTCAATTATTATTTCCAAGCCTAGACAGCTTTTTGCTGTATAACCTACAAATTCGGAAAAAAGTCTATGTGTATCTTTTTATTGCCTTCAATTCTCCTCTCTTGATAGTTTTTGCTAAAATTGAACGTCGTGAAGATATTGCGAATAAAACTTACTTATAAAAATACACTTAGGGGTGATTTTGGGGACTTTCCACCCCTGTGAGGGATGAGTACTTTTATTACAGTACTCAACAACGGCTACAAATACTATCCGCAGGATTCCGGTTTAGCTGGTTTTATAATGCACCGGAGTAATTATTAGTCTCAGTATACGCTTCACGTTATAATATTAACACTGTAGTGCCATCTACTAAATGGTAGCTGAAATTAGGAGTGCAATATTCTCGAGTGAATGACCGAAAACAGAATAATGCATCTTCGTCACTAGAGAATAAATACAAGTACAAAAGCAACAAATAAAATCAATTTATAAATTATTACATCTACTTTTACTGTTTTTACTATTCCATTCGACTACCATTCTACTAAAATTTTCTATTACATTCCTTTCTTGGAGTCTCTAGTCTGTGAATCTCTAATATTTCTACAGATATATTTTTGTAGTTTTAAGCCGTAGTAGTAATTGACGGTTATGACATAAAGCAGTGAATCTGTATATCATTTTTGATGCCATACTTATTCCTAAATATACTTTTAACACGGCCCCTAAATATTTCTGCCTGAATAGCTTGCAAAAGGTTTTGAGAAGCACGTAGCTGATATTCGTATTCATGATAATTTTCAGTTTTTGTTCATATTTCTCTTTGATCTTTGAAACGCACTACATAGGAATGGTACAAAAAGTCAATAACACAAATCATATATCATGTCAATATATATAAAAATATTTCTTATACTACACGTGGCTACAAAACTTTATTTTAGTTCATATTAATTTACAAAAATTAACGGTAATCTATCAAGGCCTCTAAGTAGGTGTATATTGATTGGAATATTTCAATGTGTAAGATAGAAATATACTTTTCTCTTGTCTCAATCCCCTTAGCAACCAGAACAATGAAACGATATCCTGTCGCATTAGATATCAGGGAACTAGATGCTCAGGGAAAGTATGGATCAGTAGTGTATCTACTAAATATACTATGCATGTTGATATACAAAAAATTCGTGCTACGCTATACAAGCATCAACGGGGTACAATCAATTGGTATAATCGTAACCAGTTTGCAGTATAACTAAAATGCTATTTTATCTGCCTTATCAAAGTAGAAAACTATTTCTGGAATTAATGTTACCTTAGGTTAGGGTTCCGACTTGGGGCTCTTGCAATTTAGCAATTAATTGTTAGTCAGGAGTAGGTAATAAAGATTTATTTTGCTACATTAAGGACTCAATTATTTTATTTTTTGTATAAATATAAAATACTTCGTTCGACGCGCGTTTCGCAATCCAAGTTGGACCCTTCCGGAGACGATTAAAACGACTCAGAATACGGATTTATTAATTAATTGTCAGTATTTATTAAAATTTGTTTTACCACATTAGGAAATCAATTATTTTATTTCATAAGTATATTTAAAATTTTTGAGTTTAAATTTCAGTAAATTTAATGTTTTTCTGTGTGTGTGGTTAAATTTTATAATAATATATTTGTAAGAAACAGGCTGTGCCATATATGACACACTTACTTCCCTTTACAAATAATTGTATTACATCATGGTTGCACTGAGTTTTCACGAACAACAAAACACTTATGCTTCGCTCGATGCGCATTTTGCCACCCAAGTTGGACTCATCCGGAGACAATTAAAACGACTGATTTTACGACTCGAAATACAGACTAATTATTAAACACATTGTTTGAGCCGCCATTAATTTTTATATAGATTTTGTTTCATCGTATACAGCTTTCGCCATATAAATAAAGGGTATTGGTGAATATTCCAAGAAAAGTATATTTGACGGCTCACATACATATCCATACTATCGGAAAATCAAAACACATAATGATACGTTTTATATAAAGCATAAAAATATATAGTATAGCATATATATATAGGTACAGATATATAGTGGTAGGAACGAAAAAATATTTTATCTTTCGAAAAAGTGCCTATTACGTTTTCGTTTAGACACACCAACACATAACGATTTTGTTCACCTATTAGGGCATATCTCCACAGTGTTGATGTTTAGAGTTTGTCGGAATTGGTTTGAAATATCAGTTAACCATAGCAAAAATTCGAATAATGTTATGGGAACCTAAAATCCCTCTTTTAACGGCGCTAGTGAACGATGAGGCATTCCAGTAGAATAAAAACCACATCATGCTCTCCAGTTATAAAGCGTGTGCTTTCTAGTATTGATAAACTTCAGGGAGCTTCTCTGCTACTTTATATTCTCTTTCGGGATAATATTAAGTTTTA
Source organism: Tetropium fuscum (assembly GCA_964058915.1). Classification (NCBI taxonomy): domain Eukaryota; kingdom Metazoa; phylum Arthropoda; class Insecta; order Coleoptera; family Cerambycidae; genus Tetropium; species Tetropium fuscum. The sequence continues at coordinate 8,048 of CAXKVY010010549.1, forward strand.
TTGGGATAGAATAACCCATATTTTCTATATCAATTGATGGATCATTAAGCCACCCCTTCTGATTAGTTTCCTGTATTTATACACAACGAGTATACTTGACCTATAATCAAATCTTTAGAAAATATTTAGAAACGCACCAAGAAAATGACGAAATAATTTTCATTATAAGAACTTTCTTATTTATGTGCTGAAGAAAACATTTCGTAAAATCTTAGGATACTATAAAAATAAGTATTTTGCAATTTTTTCTTCTAATAATAATGTAATAAATGTTACTAGAAAATAGAGTATTTTTTGTAAACAATAATTTCCAAATACGTGTATTTCATCAGAATGAGTATCCGATTAATATACCTGTGTATGAAACGATGCTCAATACTTTGTCTAAAAATGGTAAAGCCCGCCCGTTTTGTTAATTTAAAAAATCAGCCATCCTTTAACCGTTGTTAGGTCCTGGGACGTAGGCTTGTCCTTTGTGTGAGTTTTCCTTGCTGTTCCCTTTGGAATTCTACATCGAGATCACAGACTACAATTTTAATCACCTTAACACCACAATAAAACATTTTATACCTGTAGTTTAATAGAAACTACCGAGCCTAGATTTGTGTTAGCCTTGTTGTAATAGTTATATTATAATATTAACCAAAGACCCTCACATGTAGGGTTATGAGTCGCCAGTTATAATTTTTTTTGTTTTTTGATACTGTAAGATTTACGTTAGTATGCATATATCTTAAAACTACTATAAAAGAAATAGAAGCATATATATATATATATATATATATATATATATATATATATATATATATATATATATATATATATATATATATATATACATATATATATATATATATATATATATATATATATATATATATACATATATATATATATATATATATATATATATATATATATATATATATATATATATATATACAATATATATATATATATATATATATATATATATATATATATATATATATATATACAATATAAATTCAGAGCAATATTGAAATATAGTAAAATATACAATGACGAATAAATGCATTTAATATGATAAAATACGTAATATATTTCGTAGAATTTCTGGGCCAGGAATTATCTTAATATAAGGTGTAAAACTGAAACATATGCAATATGAAACATTTAATGAAATATATGAAATATATGAAACATTTACAATATAAATAGAGAACAATATTAAAATATACAGAGACGCATAAATGCGTTTAATATGATAATACGATTTATTATATTTACTAGAATTTTTGCACATATCTTAAGACTAATGTGAAAGAAATAGAAGCATACATATATATATATATATATATATATATATATATGTATGTATATATATATATATATATATATATATATATATATATATATATATATATATATATATATATATATATATATATATATATATATATATATATATATATATATATATATATATATATATATATATATATATATATATATATATATATATATATATATATATATATATATATATATATATATATATATATATATATATATATATATATATATATGTATATATATATATATGTATATATATATATATATATATATATATATATATATATATATATATATATATATATATATTTATATATATATATATATATATATATATATATATATATATATATATATATATAAATATATCAAAATATATCTACAAAACAATTACAATAACAAATAGAGTAGTACTCAATTTTTTAAATTTAAAAAAATTAATACACAAATTACTATTCTCAAACCAGATAAATGAAACAAAACTGTAATCATGAACACAAGTGACTATAGGAAAGAAATAGTCTAACAAGAAAATTTCAAACTGTATATAACAATTTAATAAAAAAAATGGGAAAGTAAAGAGTATATCACAAAAGATAGCTAATACTTTAAAAATTAATAATTGCCTCTTGCCCCTAAATTGTATGGTCTACCAAAACTACATAAACCAAATATTCCATTAGGACCTATTGTTCATATCATATATTCAAAGTCCATTTTATAATTTAGCTAAATTCTTATAAAATATTCTAAACAACATTGTTAGAAAAACAAACCATTATGCAAAAGATTTTTGGACATTCAAAACATTTATTGATACAATAAAACGCAATAACCAAAAAAACTGTCAAATGTATTAAAATAAATAATTTTTTGTAAAAGGATTTTTTAAACAATTATTTTATTGCTATATATATATATATATATATATATATATATATATATATATATATATATATATATATATATATATATATATATATATATATATATATATATATATATATATATATATATATATATATATATATCATACTATATACTGTATTATCATGTAGTGTAACAAAATAGTGATCACACTATATATGTTCGTCCTATCATAAAACAATTGGATGGTGAATGTGATGCAGAATAAGAATGTTTTCCATTCAAATATTACGGATCCATTTTACACTTTCCTCGGCCATGTCACATCGGCATCATTGGCATTCATTGGATGCCTAAATTGCCTAATACCATCGAACGTTTTGTGGTAAAGTGGGGTCAACAATAATTCTTGAAATAGAAGTAATATAATAAGAATAATAGTCGTGAATAGAATAAAAGTTATACTGCCCCGATCTCCCATTGCGGCAATTGTGGGTATCCTTTGAAAATTTTTCTCTCATATTTCAATGTTACAAACAGTAATATATTAGAAGGATCACTTGGAACATGAGTACTCTATCGTCCTAGAGGGGGTTCAATTAGGTGTGTATAAAATTTTTATGATATTAAATTTTTAAAATGAAGTTACTTTAAAAATAGTGAATTTTATGATACTATAATATTTTATTAAATCTAGAATGTCCTCTAATCGCAAATTGTACGATTTAAAGTTTCCTGAAAAGTTTCAAGACGAACAAGAAAGAAGAACTAATTTATGTATATGACTATGTTTATTGTCATATAATATGATCATAAATAAACAAACTCTAAAACCTTATTACTACCCTAGGCAAACCTACGTAACTCATTTCTAATACATGGGACCAAGACTTCTGTCACAATGTACCTTAAAAACTTACCTTACCGTACCTTAACGTACCTTAAAAACAGATTTTTTTTAAAGCCCTTACCGTAGTAATAAAATAATATTTTCACGAAATCCATATGCGTTAAATTTACTTAAGAGTAAGGCATTATCGACCAGATGAAACACGTTACTCAAGTATATGATAATATCACAGCATTTGTTATTATTTTCCATTTATTGATCATTGAAAAATGTAGATCATATTCGGTTGACCTACCAACACGATATCCATATTGTTCATCATACAGAATAAATATCATATCAATGACAAAACATCAGAATTCTATTATAAATAAAAGTTTCTAATATTTAAAAAACTTGATAAAAGTCTGCACCAACTTTTTTCATAATCTATTTTTCAGATATGTTGTCAATATGATATGACAACTATTCTTGGCTGTTTTTTAGTTATACTTCATGTGTTGAAAATTATAAATAATAAAAAAATCCCATATGGCGCACACTTTTTCCGGACATTTGATATGACTATTCAAATATATAAATTCCAATTATACAGCTTCTTGAATATAAATTTTCAAATGGTAAAATCCCACTTCAATTTTATAAAACAATGCGAATCTCAAAGAATATTAAGTACTTTAATAATCTGCTACAAGAGAAATCGTGGGACTCCTACCTGGGAAATTTGCATTCATAAGTTCGGGAATGGTTGTGATTTAGCATTATATAAACTGATTTGTTTGCTGTTAATATTACCATTTACAGACTTAATCGAAGCATTGTGATAATGGATAAAAATCGCGAATCACTCTAAATCCCATTATGATCCTTCAGATTTCCCAACCCAGAAAATAAAATCAAATATAGTAGAGATACTTATGGTATTTATAGGCACTATTCAAATTTCTCGATTATTTAGAAAAGTGAAAAATACACATCTTTGTATACTAGGTCTTCGTATAACGACATATACCGGGCTGGACAGACCACGATGCTATATGTAGCATTTATAATGCATTAGACAAGAATCAAGCTATTTTTAAAAAAGCTAAACAGAGAAGCTATATCTCCGCTGATGCCACACTGGTGCAAGCAAACCGCCTAAAATGTAAATGGTAAGCGTAAGCTATCGATTACCAATAGCGTGCGACCTCCTCCCCAATATTTAACTGTTCGTGGTCTATTCTGCCCGCAGTATATGGAATGTTATTAAACAGGGTAATATTTTACATAATAATATCTCGAAAATATAAATTTAAATAAATAGTAACATTTTACTAGAACAATGATAAACGCTATTCGGTTTGATTGTAGCAAAAACTTTATTAATAATCGCATTTTTAGACTACATTTCATAATTCTGGTTCTGTTCAGTTAAAATAAATTCGGAAACTCAAAAGTTTCATACCTTTTGTGATTTTTGTGTTATTTTGAATTTGTACCCCAATTTTGTTTCTGACACATTCCGTTGCTTCTGTTAAGATTGTATAGATCTGTATAATTATGGATTGTGATACAAAGTGCATCAATTATGGATACTAATATTGTACATATGTGACAAGTTCAATAAATTTAATACATATCCTCATATTTCATTTGTCTTAATATAGAATTGCTGGATTGAAAAATACATTAATCTAATATTAGGAAAAAAACGCCATTTGATGATACAAGTAAGCCACTTGGCACAGGTGTTAAGGACGATATTTTAATCGAATTGGCTTGGGACTAGTAAAACTTTTTCCCTTAGGACTCGGGCAGTTTTTCAAAATGGCAGCCGCAAAAATCACCGAAATTTATATCTGCACAAGATAGGCGTGATTATGCTCTTTTCCATATAACTCGGATATGGTGAATAAAAAAGAAATATTTCAAGGGCCTATAACTTTGTTTGACCTTGAAACACTTGATTTAAAGGTAAAAAATGTTATATTATCATAACATGTCATATTAAATGTCATATTAAATGTCATATTAAATGTCATTAAATAAATGTCATATGGCTGTGTAAGGCTTAAATATACACAAAAAGAGATTTAAAACGTGAAAAAAAAGACTATTTACTTTTTCTAAGTAAAATAGTCTAAAAAACTAAAGGGATGTATGCAATAAAGTACTACTGTACTATGCAAATTTACTCTCAGTAGAACTACTTACTCAGGCTACACGAGTTTTTGTATTTTTTGTCTGGTGATCATCACTGACCATGACTGGAATCAAATTTTTTTTAAATAGTTGAATTTTTTTCGAAAATTAGTAGTAGAGAACACGATCACATTGTATTGCAAATGAAGTAACTTTATTGAAACATATCAATTAACAAAATATCAAAGAGCAAAGGACGGATCGGATTTCTAATGACCTGCATTATGACATAGGTACACCGCTACAATTACTGATTACTGCATGCGGGTGTGCAAGGGAGCTGCAGCCGCATCTCTCCAGGTCCCTCAACTGCGACCAAACTTGACACAAAGAGCTTCATCTTAGTTTCCATCTTTTTTGCGGAAAGCACCGAAAACCAATTTTCAGGTAG
>CAXKVY010010550.1:0-22903 GCA_964058915.1 Tetropium fuscum
TGTCCGTTGGTAGTTAGTTGGACTGTTTTTCCACGATCTTTTTAGACAAACTAAAATCAGGATATTTTTCTGTTCCTTGCTCTTTATTTTTTATTCGGTAAATATATTTAAAACAGGAGTTGTGCAAGTATTGATACCTCTTTTGATACTGGAACAAATACTTAAAAGAACTTATCCCTAAAATCTGATAAATTGAATACGCTTACGCTACGAATGTTTCCTTTTCGGGGATTTCAGTTGGATCGTAACAAAATAAACTGAAGACCCTGTGCATCCAAGGATGAAACAATTTTTCGAAATGGGAAGACATGGTGATATGAAACTCAGAGCGAGTTTATATAAAATACAAGGAAGACATACGCTAGAAAAAATTTTCTAAGATATTTTTTTATACATTATAAGTAATTACCTTAGTCTGTATAGTGAAATAGTTAACAAAGTTACTTGTATCCCATCTTTGCTTCCGAATTTATATGCATGTACACATTGAACTAAGTGTTATGTAAAGATAAGTTATATATTCTTAAAACCAGATACCCTACGAAGATATAACAATTTTTGTCTACAGATAAGTCAGCAGCGTTGTTACGTTGTAGTGAAATCCATGAAGGGGAGCGACTCGTTGTAGCTAGAGAAGTTACCGTTGGGGACACTGTTCGCAGTTCAGGAAGCAATAGAGTCGACATTTCTTGCTCGTCTTCATTTTTATTGTCATTATTCTCCTTTTTCCTCGACTGCTTCCACTTTTTAGATTTATCTTTGTGAACAGGCTTGCGGGGCTTTGTCTCAATGTACTTGGGTGTGCTAGCCGTACTGGTAGATTTCACTACTCTCTCTGAAATATAAAATAAATATTAGTCACACATTGATCTGGATATGATGTGATATTTAACGCAAATATATCTACAAAGTTGAGATTCACGTTCTTTATGTAGATATTGGTGGTTCGAATTCCGAGTAAAGCAACTACTTCTGCTTTTAATAGAAAGAAATATACTGCTTTGTTTGTGTTACACTTTACTCAAAAATGTGTTATTTTCCCCTTAAATATCTCCTTAAGTTTTATAGACCTGGTCTATAATTATCCCTGGTAAACTTAGCCCTTCTGATTTTATAAAGATTTTAGAGTGCCGCTATTTTGATGAAAAAACGGTCAAAGTTGTAACAAGTGAATTTTCTTCAAATTTTACTTGGGATTACTTTAGTTAAATACCAACTCGCCTATCTGCATACCTGATACATATTAAAAAATCTTCTGGATAATTTTGGGTCTGAAAAGCTCTTAGAGGGTAATGGCGTTCATATGTTAGTAAATATTATTATCTCTGTCACGAACAACTTTGCATCATATACCTTTGCCATATTTTCTCGAAGCAACTATTTTAATACATTCCGAGTGGCTTTCAAGCGCTACATTTTCATGTCAAACCAATGACGTCACTCACGAAAGCGCGTTGACTATTTTGCTTGTGCTTTAGGCCATTTTTTTCTCGAATAACACGATTCATGGTGGTAAACCACGATTTTGATAGTGACGTCACTATTTCAATGCTCTTGAAAATGCTTGTTTTTGAACCAGCAAGCAACTGACAACTGTCAGTTTAATATTACCAGAAACACACATGAAGGATAACTTGAAAAGAAATGTGTAGTATTGCATTACATCAATATTTAATATTAAGAGCCATTGGAGTCGCATGAATCATCACCTCAATTCCTCTAAAAATCTGGTTCCCGACACACGACGGTCTTATTTCGAGCCACATAATGTTTATCCGTCATAACGTTCATCTCGCTATGATACGGATACTCCCGGGCATTGGCGGTTAGTCCTAAAGAACACAAGGGCACGTGTCCACCCTTCTTTTGTAACGCTATAATAATTTTACTTTTAATTGCAATTTTATTATCGGTTTCGAAAAACTCCTCAAAAAAAAATTTCCGTCAAACATCCACTCCTGACGCACCAGACTATATCAAAATTTATTTCCGGGAACACACAAATCTGACTTATAGTCATACGGTCATACGGTCATCGTAAAACATCATTTTACGACGTTCGACCTTCTGCGGAGTAACGAAATTCGCCGATTTAAGCCGACCGGGAGCCACGTTTCGTTGCTCCCTTAGTTTTAGTGATGTCAGGCTCTTTAAAGCGTGGTTTTCTTTCGTCGCGAGTTCTAGAGTTGTGACGCAGAAATAAAATAGTATAGAATGTATTGTATTATATTGTGCAAACAAACTTTTGTTATAAGTTTACCGGTTTTAAAATCGGACTAGGACTAGATAGTATAGTGATAGTACAGAATAGTTGTAATCTGATTGTACAGATTGTTTTGTTTACTGATGTGTTTGCCCGATTTACTGTGTTCATTAATTGTTTGTACTTTATCCGAATACAGAAATTACAGATACAGAATAATACAAATGGAAGTGGATCCAGAAATAAACTCACTATATTTTAAATAATAAATCCAGTGCCGTTTGAGCAAATCTAAGAGTAAAACGAGAACATACAAGAGAGTTTTTAATGAAAACATATGCTCCACATATGAATGGATATGTGGTTGTTCCGTGATAAATTGTTTTGTTTTGTTGATAAATTGTTTTGCTTGCGAAAAAATATGAGAAATCTATGTCTCGTCTAAAAAGATCATATATGGACTAGGGTTTTAGGAAAAACTGACCTACATGAACAATTTGATAGTACATTTTTGCGCCATCAGTTACAATATAATAAACAGGTGGTAAGTTTACTGGTAACATTGTGGGAAGCTCTTTTTTTTCTGAAAACCGAAAAATGGTTCCCACATTCTACAAGGCCTTATTTACAACTCTGTGAAAACATAAATTCAAAAGAAAAAAATCTCATGAGTTATTCTACGCATTTTATTACATCGGGTTCCAAGGGTTGTTAAGTCTGAAATCAATTATAAAATGAATAAGGAACATTTTTACTGGATATTATATATCAATATTTGATTTTACTATTATTTTAGTACATTTATAATGAAAATTACAGTACATCAAATTATTAACCGCTGTTTGAGACAGGTTTAAACCACACGCAAAATAGTTAAAGCGCTTTCGTGAGTCACGTCATTGGTTTGACATGAAAATGTAGCGATTGAAACCAACTCGCAGCGTATTATAATCGCTGCGCGGAGAGAGTAGGGTGTTTTAACCTGTCTCAGCGGTTAGGACTGTATTTTCAGAGTGGCAACCTTAAATTTTACCTTTTGACGTGTAAACTGTAAAACATAAAAGTTACTAATTTGCTGTACTGAGAACTGTCAGGTTGATTTTATACAAACAAGTAAATAAATATTGAACGATAACAAAGAGAAATGTATAATGAAAATCATCATCTTTCAGGTTATCTTTCAATGTTTGTTTACTATATCAAACTGACAGTTGCCAGTTGCTTTCTGGTGCAAAAATAAGAATTTTCACGAGTTTTGAAATAGTGACGTTACTATCAAACTCGGTTAAACCACCACCATGAAGGGTGTTAATCCAGAAAATATGGACTTTATTTATTTAACAGAAATATCGTTTCCATAAAGCGAGCTAAGATTGAACAGAAGTCTTATTGACTGAATTTTTGAAAACCGATAATACAACCAAACACTGTTTACTGAGCAAGATTCGATGTATATCCTAGTGCCTTATTTATTTGTAGCAAGTGAAACTGGTAATTGCATACATTGATTTATCACGAGTAGTTTTGATTCGAGTTTACAGAAACACGAGGCGGTAATAAGAAATCAGGAATAATTTTATATTACAACTTATAATTTTAATTTTTTATAATTTTTGGTTATTTAATTTTTAGTGTACATTGTATTTTGTGTAGTATATTAGGAATCTACGATTCTGGAACTAAATTATTCGTATTAAAATTTTATAACTGACAGTCAATTTTATTAAAATATTCTGGATAAATTTCGTTATAACACCTACTTACGTGTCTGTTAACCGCTCATAATTTGTATGACAATTTGATCTCCATCATGAGAAACTTTTTATTACGAGAGCAGATTTTTTACGATTTTTTTATCAGAAAATATGACAAGTAACAACGCTTATCAAACATCAAACCAGATTGTATTTTAAACCATTACGTAATTCTGATTTATTTAAATATTTACGTAATAGAAATTTTCAGTCATTAGAGTAGATATTTGAGCAGACATTTTACGGCCACATAGTATTTACTATTTTGCCCAAGTTTAAGTAGAAAATTTATCACGGGTAGTTTTGAATATAGGTAACAGAGGCACTATACAATATTTAACGAGGCGTCTGGAGTTGTTTTACATTAAAACAAAAGCACTCTTATTATTTTTATAAACCGTAGCCAAGATTTATTAAAAGTAAGTTCAAATCAGAACCACAAAACTTTATTCGGATTACAGAAATCAGAAAATGGGATGATCCAAGCGTAACTTAATAATATTCTATTCAAGAAAGACGATATCCCTCCAAAGTATGAAATTGTATGGTTCCTTAATGCAAATGCAAATCTAAAAATCCAATTAACCGTTTTTTATCCAAAACATAGCTACTAATGAAAACTACTGTAAAATGTATTTTGATTAAGTTCTCACGTATGGGCCATGCTGACACTAAGTTATTCCTGTTAAAATTTTGGAACTGTGATATATTCCGCAATTCTAACAAAAAATACTGCATAACTTTAGGTTATGCCCCCATTCATTTATACCCAAATTCATTACCCAAATGCCAATCTGCTTCTGATAAAATGTCATTTTAGAGGATCATAAAGCCCAAAAATTTTTGTGACAATTATATCCTCTCTCATGAGAAACTTGCAATAGGAGATATGCCAGGAAGTATTTTACCAGAAAATAATAATTAGTAATCTTATGAATCGAATCTGGTCATGTTTTATGCCATTGTACTCGTATAATTCCGATTTTTTTCTTTATACAAAACATCTTTTAACGACCAAATAGTACAATTTGATTAATATGGTTCAAGTTTAAGTACAACTACTATGGCCTTCGGAAAAAAACGCCATTTGGTGATACAAGCAAACCACTCGACACAGGTATTAAGGATGATATTCCAATCGATTTGGCCCCACAAGTAAAAAAATTTCCCTTAGGTCTCGACATTTCGCCAGTTTTCAAAATAGCCGCCGAAAAATCACCAACAATTATATCTGCACAAGATAGACGTGATTATACTCTTTTCCATATAATTCGGTTATGGTGAATAAAAAAGAAATATATTTCAAAGTCATATGACCTTGTTTGTCCTTGAAATATTTGACTTAATGGTAAAAAATGTCATATTGCATCATTTTCTTTCAAAAATATTCATAAATGGTAGTGTAATAAATAAAGTTTGGAAATAAAGACTATTTACTTTTTCTAAGTGAAATGGTCTGGTCGAATAAGTTTAAACTTGAAGAAAATTTCAAAATTTTAATTAAATGGATGTATGCAATAAACTACTACTATGCAAATTTAATTTCAATAAAAGTCTTTACCCAAGCTAGACGAGTTTTTGTATTTTTTTCTGGTGACCGTCACTGGACCATGGCTGGAATCGAAAAAAATTAAAATAGTTATTTTTCTCACAAATCAGTAGTAGACAACATGATCAACTTGTACTGCAAATGGAGTAACTTTATTGAAACATATCACTTAACAAAATATCAAAAAGTAAAGGATGAATCGGGTTTCTAATGAATTGCATTGACAAGCACCCCTACAATTACTGACATGCTAAGTCGGGGGACATTTTCTTACAGTCGCATCTCTCCAAGTCCCTCCTTTGTGTCCAAACTGGACACAAAGAGCTCCAAAGCACCTAACCCCAATTTTCAGATGATGGATTTTTTTCGCTGGGCAATGTTCGGCCCCATACTTGACCCGCTCTCTTAATGTGCTCCACAAGGCAAGCTTTAGTTGGTGGTAACATAATTATCGGTCTATTTCCACCACGAAAAGAATTTTATAAATACAAAATACAAAATAATATATTGATGTCAGTGATTTCAGTGCTGATGTCATACATAACAATATCGAATTTTTTCAATGCTGGTATGACATCATCAGGAATTTTTAACAGCTTTTACTTCCCAAGTATTTAAAGCAGGAGTGGACTGTTCCTGCCAAACTAACCAGGCTCCTCGTTTGCCTCGTTTGCCTCATTTGCAAAAAATGAGACAATATCACAGCCCGTGTAACCATGGAAACTCCGCAGTGCTACCGATTTATCAAATCCTAAATTCGAAGCTATGCTGCAATATACTTTTCAGTTTTGTCTGAGCCAATCAAAAACCACAACTCTTCTATGCCTAAATCTTTCAGGTTATGAACAAAAGAGATTCCTATAACCACGACATCCGCATCTGAACATCTTACAGATTTGGTTCCATTGCCAACCATGTCTTTTACGCCCAACCAAATAGTATTCGCCCATCGGCCTCTTCTAATGCTGTACAAGAGATTCCGGTTAACTCAGTTTCACAGTTATCTATGATTGAAAAATCTTCTTTTTTCTTCTTCTTCTTCTGCTTTTAAATACTTGGGAAGTAAAAGCTGTTATAGAGAAATTTCTGATGAAAGAATGGTGACGAAAAAATTAAAATGATGGAAAAATTCGCTATTGTTATGTATGACAGAACTTATATCACCGACATCAATATATTACGACAAATACTTTTTGTGATGTGAGATAAACCGTAAGTTGATAGACCGTATCACCAACTAAGGCTTGCCTTATGTCATGGTATGGGTATGGGGCCGCGCATTGACAAGCGAGAAAAATCAACTACCTGAAAATTGGTTTTCGGTGCTTTCCGCAAAAAAGATGGAAACTAAGATGAAGCTCTTTGTGTCAAGTTTGGTCGCAGTTGAGGGACCTGGAGAGATGCGGCTGCAGCTCCCTTGCACACCCGCATGCAGTAATCAGTAATTGTAGCGGTGTACCTATGTCATAATGCAGGTCATTAGAAATCCGATCCGTCCTTTGCTCTTTGATATTTTGTTAATTGATATGTTTCAATAAAGTTACTTCATTTGCAATACAATGTGATCGTGTTCTCTACTACTAATTTTCGAAAAAAATTCAACTATTTAAAAAAAATTTGATTCCAGTCATGGTCAGTGATGATCACCAGACAAAAAATACAAAAACTCGTGTAGCCTGAGTAAGTAGTTCTACTGAGAGTAAATTTGCATAGTACAGTAGTACTTTATTGCATACATCCCTTTAGTTTTTTAGACTATTTTACTTAGAAAAAGTAAATAGTCTTTTTTTTCACGTTTTAAATCTCTTTTTGTGTATATTTAAGCCTTACACAGCCATATGACATTTATTTAATGACATTTAATATGACATTTAATATGACATTTAATATGACATGTTATGATAATATAACATTTTTTACCTTTAAATCAAGTGTTTCAAGGTCAAACAAAGTTATAGGCCCTTGAAATATTTCTTTTTTATTCACCATATCCGAGTTATATGGAAAAGAGCATAATCACGCCTATCTTGTGCAGATATAAATTTCGGTGATTTTTGCGGCTGCCATTTTGAAAAACTGCCCGAGTCCTAAGGGAAAAAGTTTTACTAGTCCCAAGCCAATTCGATTAAAATATCGTCCTTAACACCTGTGCCAAGTGGCTTACTTGTATCATCAAATGGCGTTTTTTTCCTAATATTAGATTAATGTATTTTTCAATCCAGCAATTCTATATTAAGACAAATGAAATATGAGGATATGTATTAAATTTATTGAACTTGTCACATATGTACAATATTAGTATCCATAATTGATGCACTTTGTATCACAATCCATAATTATACAGATCTATACAATCTTAACAGAAGCAACGGAATGTGTCAGAAACAAAATTGGGGTACAAATTCAAAATAACACAAAAATCACAAAAGGTATGAAACTTTTGAGTTTCCGAATTTATTTTAACTGAACAGAACCAGAATTATGAAATGTAGTCTAAAAATGCGATTATTAATAAAGTTTTTGCTACAATCAAACCGAATAGCGTTTATCATTGTTCTAGTAAAATGTTACTATTTATTTAAATTTATATTTTCGAGATATTATTATGTAAAATATTACCCTGTTTAATAACATTCCATATACTGCGGGCAGAATAGACCACGAACAGTTAAATATTGGGGAGGAGGTCGCACGCTATTGGTAATCGATAGCTTACGCTTACCATTTACATTTTAGGCGGTTTGCTTGCACCAGTGTGGCATCAGCGGAGATATAGCTTCTCTGTTTAGCTTTTTTAAAAATAGCTTGATTCTTGTCTAATGCATTATAAATGCTACATATAGCATCGTGGTCTGTCCAGCCCGGTATATGTCGTTATACGAAGACCTAGTATACAAAGATGTGTATTTTTCACTTTTCTAAATAATCGAGAAATTTGAATAGTGCCTATAAATACCATAAGTATCTCTACTATATTTGATTTTATTTTCTGGGTTGGGAAATCTGAAGGATCATAATGGGATTTAGAGTGATTCGCGATTTTTATCCATTATCACAATGCTTCGATTAAGTCTGTAAATGGTAATATTAACAGCAAACAAATCAGTTTATATAATGCTAAATCACAACCATTCCCGAACTTATGAATGCAAATTTCCCAGGTAGGAGTCCCACGATTTCTCTTGTAGCAGATTATTAAAGTACTTAATATTCTTTGAGATTCGCATTGTTTTATAAAATTGAAGTGGGATTTTACCATTTGAAAATTTATATTCAAGAAGCTGTATAATTGGAATTTATATATTTGAATAGTCATATCAAATGTCCGGAAAAAGTGTGCGCCATATGGGATTTTTTTATTATTTATAATTTTCAACACATGAAGTATAACTAAAAAACAGCCAAGAATAGTTGTCATATCATATTGACAACATATCTGAAAAATAGATTATGAAAAAAGTTGGTGCAGACTTTTATCAAGTTTTTTAAATATTAGAAACTTTTATTTATAATAGAATTCTGATGTTTTGTCATTGATATGATATTTATTCTGTATGATGAACAATATGGATATCGTGTTGGTAGGTCAACCGAATATGATCTACATTTTTCAATGATCAATAAATGGAAAATAATAACAAATGCTGTGATATTATCATATACTTGAGTAACGTGTTTCATCTGGTCGATAATGCCTTACTCTTAAGTAAATTTAACGCATATGGATTTCGTGAAAATATTATTTTATTACTACGGTAAGGGCTTTAAAAAAAATCTGTTTTTAAGGTACGTTAAGGTACGGTAAGGTAAGTTTTTAAGGTACATTGTGACAGAAGTCTTGGTCCCATGTATTAGAAATGAGTTACGTAGGTTTGCCTAGGGTAGTAATAAGGTTTTAGAGTTTGTTTATTTATGATCATATTATATGACAATAAACATAGTCATATACATAAATTAGTTCTTCTTTCTTGTTCGTCTTGAAACTTTTCAGGAAACTTTAAATCGTACAATTTGCGATTAGAGGACATTCTAGATTTAATAAAATATTATAGTATCATAAAATTCACTATTTTTAAAGTAACTTCATTTTAAAAATTTAATATCATAAAAATTTTATACACACCTAATTGAACCCCCTCTAGGACGATAGAGTACTCATGTTCCAAGTGATCCTTCTAATATATTACTGTTTGTAACATTGAAATATGAGAGAAAAATTTTCAAAGGATACCCACAATTGCCGCAATGGGAGATCGGGGCAGTATAACTTTTATTCTATTCACGACTATTATTCTTATTATATTACTTCTATTTCAAGAATTATTGTTGACCCCACTTTACCACAAAACGTTCGATGGTATTAGGCAATTTAGGCATCCAATGAATGCCAATGATGCCGATGTGACATGGCCGAGGAAAGTGTAAAATGGATCCGTAATATTTGAATGGAAAACATTCTTATTCTGCATCACATTCACCATCCAATTGTTTTATGATAGGACGAACATATATAGTGTGATCACTATTTTGTTACACTACATGATAATACAGTATATAGTATGATATATATATATATATATATATATATATATATATATATATATATATATATATATATATATATATATATATATATATATATATATATATATATATATATATATATATATATATATATATATATAGCAATAAAATAATTGTTTAAAAAATCCTTTTACAAAAAATTATTTATTTTAATACATTTGACAGTTTTTTTGGTTATTGCGTTTTATTGTATCAATAAATGTTTTGAATGTCCAAAAATCTTTTGCATAATGGTTTGTTTTTCTAACAATGTTGTTTAGAATATTTTATAAGAATTTAGCTAAATTATAAAATGGACTTTGAATATATGATATGAACAATAGGTCCTAATGGAATATTTGGTTTATGTAGTTTTGGTAGACCATACAATTTAGGGGCAAGAGGCAATTATTAATTTTTAAAGTATTAGCTATCTTTTGTGATATACTCTTTACTTTCCCATTTTTTTTATTAAATTGTTATATACAGTTTGAAATTTTCTTGTTAGACTATTTCTTTCCTATAGTCACTTGTGTTCATGATTACAGTTTTGTTTCATTTATCTGGTTTGAGAATAGTAATTTGTGTATTAATTTTTTTAAATTTAAAAAATTGAGTACTACTCTATTTGTTATTGTAATTGTTTTGTAGATATATTTTGATATATTTATATATATATATATATATATATATATATATATATATATATATATATATATATAAATATATATATATATATATATATATATATATATATATATATATATATATATATATATACATATATATATATATACATATATATATATATATATATATATATATATATATATATATATATATATATATATATATATATATATATATATATATATATATATATATATATATATAAATATATATTATATATATATATATATATATATATATATATATATATATATATATATATATATATATATATATATATATATATATATATATATATATATATATATATATATATATACATACATATATATATATATATATATATATATATATATGTATGCTTCTATTTCTTTCACATTAGTCTTAAGATATGTGCAAAAATTCTAGTAAATATAATAAATCGTATTATCATATTAAACGCATTTATGCGTCTCTGTATATTTTAATATTGTTCTCTATTTATATTGTAAATGTTTCATATATTTCATATATTTCATTAAATGTTTCATATTGCATATGTTTCAGTTTTACACCTTATATTAAGATAATTCCTGGCCCAGAAATTCTACGAAATATATTACGTATTTTATCATATTAAATGCATTTATTCGTCATTGTATATTTTACTATATTTCAATATTGCTCTGAATTTATATTGTATATATATATATATATATATATATATATATATATATATATATATATATATTGTATATATATATATATATATATATATATATATATATATATATATATATATATATATATATGTATATATATATATATATATATATATATATATATATATATATGTATATATATATATATATATATATATATATATATATATATATATATATATATATATATATATATATATATATATATATATGCTTCTATTTCTTTTATAGTAGTTTTAAGATATATGCATACTAACGTAAATCTTACAGTATCAAAAAACAAAAAAAATTATAACTGGCGACTCATAACCCTACATGTGAGGGTCTTTGGTTAATATTATAATATAACTATTACAACAAGGCTAACACAAATCTAGGCTCGGTAGTTTCTATTAAACTACAGGTATAAAATGTTTTATTGTGGTGTTAAGGTGATTAAAATTGTAGTCTGTGATCTCGATGTAGAATTCCAAAGGGAACAGCAAGGAAAACTCACACAAAGGACAAGCCTACGTCCCAGGACCTAACAACGGTTAAAGGATGGCTGATTTTTTAAATTAACAAAACGGGCGGGCTTTACCATTTTTAGACAAAGTATTGAGCATCGTTTCATACACAGGTATATTAATCGGATACTCATTCTGATGAAATACACGTATTTGGAAATTATTGTTTACAAAAAATACTCTATTTTCTAGTAACATTTATTACATTATTATTAGAAGAAAAAATTGCAAAATACTTATTTTTATAGTATCCTAAGATTTTACGAAATGTTTTCTTCAGCACATAAATAAGAAAGTTCTTATAATGAAAATTATTTCGTCATTTTCTTGGTGCGTTTCTAAATATTTTCTAAAGATTTGATTATAGGTCAAGTATACTCGTTGTGTATAAATACAGGAAACTAATCAGAAGGGGTGGCTTAATGATCCATCAATTGATATAGAAAATATGGGTTATTCTATCCCAATAAAACTTAATATTATCCCGAAAGAGAATATAAAGTAGCAGAGAAGCTCCCTGAAGTTTATCAATACTAGAAAGCACACGCTTTATAACTGGAGAGCATGATGTGGTTTTTATTCTACTGGAATGCCTCATCGTTCACTAGCGCCGTTAAAAGAGGGATTTTAGGTTCCCATAACATTATTCGAATTTTTGCTATGGTTAACTGATATTTCAAACCAATTCCGACAAACTCTAAACATCAACACTGTGGAGATATGCCCTAATAGGTGAACAAAATCGTTATGTGTTGGTGTGTCTAAACGAAAACGTAATAGGCACTTTTTCGAAAGATAAAATATTTTTTCGTTCCTACCACTATATATCTGTACCTATATATATATGCTATACTATATATTTTTATGCTTTATATAAAACGTATCATTATGTGTTTTGATTTTCCGATAGTATGGATATGTATGTGAGCCGTCAAATATACTTTTCTTGGAATATTCACCAATACCCTTTATTTATATGGCGAAAGCTGTATACGATGAAACAAAATCTATATAAAAATTAATGGCGGCTCAAACAATGTGTTTAATAATTAGTCTGTATTTCGAGTCGTAAAATCAGTCGTTTTAATTGTCTCCGGATGAGTCCAACTTGGGTGGCAAAATGCGCATCGAGCGAAGCATAAGTGTTTTGTTGTTCGTGAAAACTCAGTGCAACCATGATGTAATACAATTATTTGTAAAGGGAAGTAAGTGTGTCATATATGGCACAGCCTGTTTCTTACAAATATATTATTATAAAATTTAACCACACACACAGAAAAACATTAAATTTACTGAAATTTAAACTCAAAAATTTTAAATATACTTATGAAATAAAATAATTGATTTCCTAATGTGGTAAAACAAATTTTAATAAATACTGACAATTAATTAATAAATCCGTATTCTGAGTCGTTTTAATCGTCTCCGGAAGGGTCCAACTTGGATTGCGAAACGCGCGTCGAACGAAGTATTTTATATTTATACAAAAAATAAAATAATTGAGTCCTTAATGTAGCAAAATAAATCTTTATTACCTACTCCTGACTAACAATTAATTGCTAAATTGCAAGAGCCCCAAGTCGGAACCCTAACCTAAGGTAACATTAATTCCAGAAATAGTTTTCTACTTTGATAAGGCAGATAAAATAGCATTTTAGTTATACTGCAAACTGGTTACGATTATACCAATTGATTGTACCCCGTTGATGCTTGTATAGCGTAGCACGAATTTTTTGTATATCAACATGCATAGTATATTTAGTAGATACACTACTGATCCATACTTTCCCTGAGCATCTAGTTCCCTGATATCTAATGCGACAGGATATCGTTTCATTGTTCTGGTTGCTAAGGGGATTGAGACAAGAGAAAAGTATATTTCTATCTTACACATTGAAATATTCCAATCAATATACACCTACTTAGAGGCCTTGATAGATTACCGTTAATTTTTGTAAATTAATATGAACTAAAATAAAGTTTTGTAGCCACGTGTAGTATAAGAAATATTTTTATATATATTGACATGATATATGATTTGTGTTATTGACTTTTTGTACCATTCCTATGTAGTGCGTTTCAAAGATCAAAGAGAAATATGAACAAAAACTGAAAATTATCATGAATACGAATATCAGCTACGTGCTTCTCAAAACCTTTTGCAAGCTATTCAGGCAGAAATATTTAGGGGCCGTGTTAAAAGTATATTTAGGAATAAGTATGGCATCAAAAATGATATACAGATTCACTGCTTTATGTCATAACCGTCAATTACTACTACGGCTTAAAACTACAAAAATATATCTGTAGAAATATTAGAGATTCACAGACTAGAGACTCCAAGAAAGGAATGTAATAGAAAATTTTAGTAGAATGGTAGTCGAATGGAATAGTAAAAACAGTAAAAGTAGATGTAATAATTTATAAATTGATTTTATTTGTTGCTTTTGTACTTGTATTTATTCTCTAGTGACGAAGATGCATTATTCTGTTTTCGGTCATTCACTCGAGAATATTGCACTCCTAATTTCAGCTACCATTTAGTAGATGGCACTACAGTGTTAATATTATAACGTGAAGCGTATACTGAGACTAATAATTACTCCGGTGCATTATAAAACCAGCTAAACCGGAATCCTGCGGATAGTATTTGTAGCCGTTGTTGAGTACTGTAATAAAAGTACTCATCCCTCACAGGGGTGGAAAGTCCCCAAAATCACCCCTAAGTGTATTTTTATAAGTAAGTTTTATTCGCAATATCTTCACGACGTTCAATTTTAGCAAAAACTATCAAGAGAGGAGAATTGAAGGCAATAAAAAGATACACATAGACTTTTTTCCGAATTTGTAGGTTATACAGCAAAAAGCTGTCTAGGCTTGGAAATAATAATTGAATAAAATAATAAATTACAAATGTACGGAAATAATTTAATATTTTCACCAGTCAGTTAAAAATAATTTAGTTTGTTTTAATTTTTATCACAGCCAGTCATTTGGAACCGTTTGGATTTACGCTTCGCAGCATGTTTTGCAACAATTTTTTCTTACTGCCTTAAACAAAATATTGCAACCACGACGTATCTTTCTATATCAAGCCAATCACTGAAGACATTCAAAGTCAATTGTTCTAACAAAATTCCAGAAGTTCTAAAATTATGACATAAGGTTGGAGATACATTACTAAAACAAAATCTGATTTCGCAACCCATTTGAAGGTCCCGAACATTATAAAAAATTGTAAAAACAACAATTCGCTATAACTTTTCCAAGAAAATTGCAAAAATGATGCAAACAGAAAGACATGCCGAGTGCTACAAAAATCTATACATATAAATAAAATTGAAATGTCTGTTTGTAATGTCAAACTAACGGTTTTTTACTAATTGCATATGGTAGCATATAACGCTATCAAAGCACCAATTTTTAAATTTTTTGTGTGCCCGTCTGTCTGCCCGTCTGTCTGCCTCCCTGTCTGTCTGTCTGCCTGCCTGCCTGCCTGGCTGCCTGCCTGCCTGCCTGTCTGTCTGTCTGGCTGTCGTCTGGCTACTTTCGTTTTAGAAAAAGAATTAGGGTTCCGCGCAAAAACAATAAAATCCATGAAATTGTGAACAAAATCCAGCCTTAGTTGCCTATAGAAGAAATTATTATAAATTATAATCATAATTATTATTATTATTAGCCATTATTAAGTATATTTACCATTGAAAAATACCTCAACTTTTGCTAGTATATCTAATATGTTGAACTGACACGTGTTATGGTTGTTTACATTTAAGTATTGGAAAAGCTTATCAGATATATCAGTATTCGCAGAATCATGTAGCCGACCTGGACAAAAGAACAATAACAATTTTGGTGGTAACGGGCTTCAGATGCTACAATTGATAATTCAATTCTATTATGAATTTGTTCCCCCTATTCATCATTTATTTTGTCAATGTTTTAAAATTGTGTCTTTTGTAGTATGAACCTACTAACAGTGCCTTCTGATTTTTATTGGCAATTTTTTTTGATAATTCACATGTTTTTGGAAAATAGACAGTTGTTTTTAAAATCAAACTTTTCTTCGTCTTAAAGAAGATGTTTTTAACTTTCCAGAATATTTCAACGTTTTTGTTGCATTTTGTTGATTGCTATTACTACCTACCAGGTAGTAATAGCAACACCATGAAAATGTACACTTGGCCCTGTGATAATAAATACATTTTTCGATTTCGTAAATACATTTAAATACATTTTCAATTTCGTAGCTACGTAACTGTCATTATTTTTTTCAATTTTCATTGCAACTGCACATACGCAGTTGCCCAGTACAAATCTAAACAACTTGGCACTGATTACGATAGAAATTAAAAGAAACTAAATAATTTTTCACGCTTATTGGTGAAAATATTGAATTATTTCTGTAAATTTAAGTGATGTCTCATTATTCATAAATAGCCGTCACTTTCTTTCTGTGCGGCATACAAATTCCGGCAAAAAGTCTGTATTTGTATTTTTTATGGTCTTTAATTTGTATCTCTTCATATTTTTTGCTCATACAACCGTTGCGAAGATATTGCGAAAAATTTAAAAAATACTTTTTAAGGAATATTTTGGAGAGATGGGTACTTTTGGCATATCATTAAGAGCTACAAGTACTAAACGCCCCTCAGGACTCAGCTTTAGGTGATTTTGTTCCAGGTTTATAATATGAAAATCCATAGCTACACTGGAGATTACCTTGTTAGTATACCATTTTTTAAAAATTGATGAAAATTCCAAATTACTACTAATAATCTGTTGAGAAATATCCTCAGTAGATTGGAGTGTGTTAATCCATCAACAAACGATTGCTATTTAAAGTAACTTCTGTTCCTAATAATTATGATACTCAGTTGAAACTCTTCTATGAAAAATAATTATCCGGAAAAATGATCGATTAGTTGTCTTAATCAAAACCTCAGCTAATCATATTATGCTGATTACTCTAGATATAAATATTAATAGTCTTAACCATACAGAACCTACGATATTAAATTTTCACCTGAAACATTAATCATTTACGTGTATCCTCATTGTATATGACGGGTCTGTTACCAAACGAGGCAAATCCGATGGGTACTTTATCTTTAACGGTAATACATTTATTTTACTGCCTTTGATCAAGGTATGCATTTATATTGGGGTATTAAATGAGCCTGTTGTTTTCTTATTTTTACCCTAGTGGTTTGCCGTAATTGCAGCTAAATCGGATTATAGGATATTATTCCCAGTAGCTCTGCACGCGGGAAAAGTTTGAAGTAACAACAGAAAGGTTTTAACCATTTACTCAAATTAATAATTCGAGCTGTTTTGAGAGGCTGGTAGTCAAGTCTTATTATAAACAAAATAATGGGCCAATATCGATCGATTTATATAGGTATTTATTTCAGTTTATATAAGTATTGGATTTATAATATAATATAATATTATAATATAAATATAAGCGAGATATTTCCATTGTCGTGGTGTAAGAATAAATAACAAAGTATAACAGCAAACCTAAATATGTTTCTAATATAAAGTTACAATACGTTTGATTCATGCTTCGCCAATCGCCAAAAACGCGAAATTATGGTATAATAGTGTTATTCATTTTTATTGTTCTATTTAATTTAAATTTTGTTGCGATGTGAGATTTTCTAGAAGCAAACTCAATAGGGTATGCTTGGGTAACTGGGGTAAATTCATACAAATGACATGCAATCTGGGGAACTAAAAACGAGGTTCTTGAAATTTATCCATTCTATTTGTCTCATCGTTTTACATGTATAGTAAATTTTTCAGACTTTTTCCGAATCATTACAATTTTTCGTTGATTTTCAAATTTATTTTCTACATAGTATTATTTTAAATTATTGTCGAATACTTATTTTGCCCTGCAACTTGTTTTCCAGAATTATTAAACGGGGCTACATCTCTCCTTTTCAGAGCTTTGGGTGCTTTCAAAGAGATTTTTGACCTTAGTGATGGACTTAAACATTAAAATGATCAATATTTCCAGTTCCCTTTGCCTCAAGAGATCTGCTATTTTTAATCTTGCAATATTTTTTCAGTACTTATGCAATTAATTAAGTAAGAGAGGTCAAGTGGATGTGATTTACACGGCCTTCTCAAACAAACTTTCGACTATTGGTTTCAGTGACAAACTTGTTTCGATTTTTACGAACGCAAAAAATATGTATCATATAACGGTTTAATTCACGTATGATTGTTGAAACTTCAGGAGTACCGCAAGGTTCCAATCTGAGACCCTTGTTCTTTCTATTATGTATTAACGATATATTTGATTGTATATATTCCAATAAACTATTTTACATATGATTTGAAAATCTTTACAAGTATATATTCCAGTATAGATTGTATTCGCATACAAAATAGTAATGTTGAATATTAATATTTGGTGTGATAAAAACATTTTTTTTGTGATTGAACATTTCCAATTGAACATTGAACATTTCAAGGAAACAGATTATCTTAAGATTACTTCTAACACAACAAACATGTTTAGCAGAGAACATAAAAGAGTATTATTATTTATTTTATTTTATTATATCTTATTTTTTGTTCTTTGCTAATCATATTTATTACATTAGAAGTAAACTGAGGATACTAGCCGCAAATCATCTGTAGAATAGACATTAAACACGGTGTAAAAAGTGCTGTAAATGATGCTGTAGACGTAGATCTCACTGTTGCTATGACAACTCTCCCAGCAGCAACCCTAAATGAGCTAGACTCCCTTTATTACAGTAAATAGGATAAAATCACATATTTAATGTGAACTACGGTAAAATATCGAGATAAGTCATCATATTATACACTTCACTGAATTTCTAATAGCGCAGAATCTGTTTTTGGCCATTATAAATTAACAAGGAAGCTTGGTTTTCGTATTGCACCCCAAATCACCCAATTCTGCTTGCTTTCTAGCCCTCACTATAGCTCAAGATCTGAAAAATATATATGACACCTATTCGCAACATTGACACCCCTGCAATTTGTCTTCAAGAATCATTAAACGAGGCTCCGTTTAGGAGCTTTGGCTGCTTCCAAAGAGATTTTTAACGTTTGACTTCAATACTAAAATGACCAATATATATATATATATATATATATATATATATATATATATATATATATATATATATATATATATATATATATATATATATATATATATATATATATATATATATATATATATATATATATATATATATATATATATATATATATATATATATATATATATATATATATATACATATATATATACATATATATATATATATATATATATATATATATATATATATATATATATATATATATATATATATATATATATATATATATATATATATATATATATATATATATATATATATATATATATATATATATATATATATATATATGATATCAATTTCCGGAAGGGTTTTTTGACAAGAGATCTACTAATATTAATCTTGCAATATTTTTCAGTACTTATGTAATTAATTGAATAAGAAAAGTCAGGTGGATGTGATTTACACGGACTTCTCAAACAAACTTTCCACTATTGGCTTCAGTGATAAACTTGTTTCATTGTTCATTGTTCAATATGTGTCATAACGGTTTTAATTCACGTATGATTGTTGTAACTTAAGGAATACCGCAAAGCTCCGATCTGGGACCCTAGTTCTTTCTACTATCTTTCTTTCTACTATCTTTCTGTTAACGATATATTTGATTGCATATATTCCAATAAACTATTTTACATATGATTTGAAAATCTTTACAAGCGTTTATTCCAGTGTAGATTGTATTAGAATACAAAAGAGTATTGATGAATATTAATATTTGGTGTGATAAAAACATTTTTTTTACCATTGAACATTTCCAAATATAAAGTTGTTTCTTACTCAATGAAACAGATTATCTTAAGATTACTTCTAAGATAACAAACGAGTTTAGCAAAGGACATAAAAAAATATTATTATTCATTTTATTTTATTATTTCTTATTTTTTTAGTTATTTACTAATCATATTTATTATATTAGAAGTAAACTAGTGATAGTAGCTGCAAAAACCTATAGAAGAGAAATTAAACACGGTGACTCACAATTTGTGTAGGGAATATACACTAAAACGAATAATTTTTAAGGTTTTGCAGGTTCTATCACTCTTATTGGAGTTCCTCATAAATGATGCACGATTTATCTATATAAAGTAATTTTACTAAATAATTTTGTAAGTAGAATGAGAACTAGTGACACTTAGTGGTAAACAATAAAAACAATATGGAATTCTACCAGAGCAAAATATGTTAAATATTACCTTGTAATCTGACGAGCCCTTCAGCGTTCCCCAATGCATTGGAGGAAGTGCAGGTGTAGCCGCCGAAGTCCGTTTTATCTAAATTCAGGATGGTTAGATTCATTTGCAGGGAGTAGTCGTTTAATGTTAACTCTGTCATGATGTATTTCTCGCTAGGAATCAGCTTTTCCCCTGTAATAATTTAATGATAAACGCATCAAATCATTTACAATTTTAATTCTAACGTCAACGATTGCTTTACGGAAAAGTATTTATATTAGACTAAGGGTATCCAGTTGAAGCATTTAAAATATCTCAAACTTCACTTTGTTATAATATTTTACTTATAGACGAAATACGTTGAATACAATAAAATATGGAGCAAGTATTTTTAGAAGTTATTGTCATTAGATATGGCTCGTGAAGAATATATACGACAGTTGGTCCCACCCTGTATGTGTTAAAACGTTTAAATTATGTGGCAGAAGCAACATGATTTAGGTTTAGTGTGATATATTAAAGTAGCTGAAAAGACCGTTTTCAGGCACCGCAGTCAGTAATTTGAAATGTAGGTATCGGACTGCGCTGGATAGTACAATATATATGAGCCTATGTCGGTTAAGCTCGACTCTTGGGAAAAGTGCTTACCGTTGTCTCGCTCCCAATGGTTCATGGCTTTTGGAGAAGCCTCTACGTAACATTGTACGTGCACGTCACTTGTTATTGGCGCCGCCACCAGCTGATTTGACACTCGAATTAATGGGAGAACTGGAAAAGTATAGCATAATTTACTAACTTATAAAATTTAATAACCCATGCCCGTGATGTATGTAGAATTAATTTGTTTTAAACGCACTTTATAGGCCAGGCAACGAAGGCTGATTTTCAACAGTTGAGAGAAAAATAACAAAATATTGAAATTTGTTAGATATGTTTATTAGACCTTCTTCATCATTGTATACAAATGTATCAAAAGTATCTATCTTTTAAACGATTAGCTTTATTAAAAAAAGATAAATTGAAAATAATATTGTTTATAATAAGGTTCTATTGATGTGCTACCGAACAGAATACAGCGCGACTGTGTATGCGACTAATTCAATGATAAAATAATCCGCTGTGTACAAACCGAAAAAATATTTAGTTGATAGCTCATAACGGCATACTAATTTTGAACATTAAGTAAATTTTGCCGTAATTTATCATCAATATTTGGCAGTATTCCCGGATGCACGTGAGGTGCAACAGTATTTTAAACGTAAATTTTTTTTCGAAAAGTTAAGACTTTTACTAAATTTTCAGAATTAGTATTATTAGCTATCTACCCTTCTTGATATTTCTTTAGCTAGCTACCCTTCCAATGCTGAATTCTTCAGTAATACAATGAACTATATTCCTTTTCTGGTTAAAAAATAAACAGTGATAATGATAATAATGAAAGAAAAGTCGTCCAAACTGCTCATGCGATTATTTCGGCAATGGGACCACGTTTTTTAGCTCTTATCCAAATTAGTCTAAATGGTTCCAGAAATTTAATAAATTAATTTAAAAACTACTATATGATATGACGCAATCAGTACAGGGTAAGTCTCTTAAGATTGACACCCCCCCTTATCTCACTTATCCTTTGCCGATTTAACTCATTCAAAAAAGGAGTTGACGCGGTTTTTGATGAATTTTTATAATCTGAGCACGAATATTAAAAATCTCGTAAGATATACAGGGTGGAACATAAAACATGATTTTTTTAAATAGAACACCCCGTATATTTTTATACCAAAATAATGTCCTTAATTTTCTGAATAAAAACATATCTAATTGTTATATAATCACTCCACCTGTTCGTGAGATATTACTAAAAACTTATCACATTACGGGTGTCAATTATAAAACAAAAAACATATCAAGATACCTCTGGAAACAATGCCATTTATTGAGATAATAAATAAATAATATATAGGTGACAATAACAGTAACGAGTAATAACAATAAACAACAGAAGCCTAATAAAAACAAATAAAAGTCAATATTAATAAAGTAACACAATAGAGTAACACAATTTTATTTATTTACACGTAACGTAATTAAATATTTTCCACGTAACCACCACCATTCTGAATACACATTTGGCATCGCTTTATAAAATTGCTTCTCACCCTTTTAAATATATCACCATTTTGGTTTAATTCCTCAATTTTTACACGTATGCATTCTTTTAACTCATTCATATTATTGAAAACCTCAGTTTCGTATATATCTTGTTTTATCGTACCCCAGAGAAAAAATCCATAGGTGTTAAGTCCGGACTTTTAGCGGGCCAATGTATAACACCGTGCCTTCCTATCCAAATAGGATATTTTCTCTTTAGGTATTCGGTGACGTTCCCTGCAGAGTGTGGTGGTGCTCCATCCTGCTGCCAAATAACAGATTTGTTGTCCACTAAATTAATATTATCTAAATAATTTTCAACTGGATGGTGAAGAATATCCACATAACGTTGTGCATTTAAGGGCCCATTTATAAATACAGGACTTACAATAGCATCCTTGTGGATGCCACACCACACGTTTACAGTTTGGTATCCTTGTTTTTTTTATTTTTTTTTACAATATGT
>CAXKVY010010551.1:0-29195 GCA_964058915.1 Tetropium fuscum
TTGGTTGGGAAAGCACGAAGCCAACAAAGGCCAACGGAGACTCCTGAGGCTAGGTAGGCCGCTAATGCCTAGCGGATTTCGACGTCATTTGTGCCGATATCTCGGTACCTATTTTACGCAAGCTTGGTTTCCTTGTTATAGTCATCTTGTCTGTCATCTACGACAATTTGTATCCTCGAATGGCGGCGTGAATCTTTATTTTTTTCATAGGATTTCGATATAACGCAGTATTCACTTTAAAAGCTTATAAAACCACCACTGTATAATTTCCATCAGAAATATTGAATATTCGGAAAGTGGAACAGTAAACTTTTCAGGCGTAGAAAAATATACAGGGTGTTCCATTGGAAATAATAAAGTTGGCTTATCTTCGAAAATATGCTATGCCACATCCGGTTAAATTACAAATGAGCAAAAATAGACGGATACTCAGAAAAATACTTAAATCAAAATTAAAGACTGGGGAAAACAGCATTTCATTATATCAATTAGTTGAAAAGCTA
Organism: Tetropium fuscum; assembly: GCA_964058915.1. Taxonomy (NCBI): domain Eukaryota; kingdom Metazoa; phylum Arthropoda; class Insecta; order Coleoptera; family Cerambycidae; genus Tetropium; species Tetropium fuscum. The sequence continues at coordinate 504 of CAXKVY010010551.1, forward strand.
TAAGGTATGAAATGTTTACGAATGGTCAAAATATAATGGGACACTCGGTACCTAGTTTAAAAAAATGACAGAAGTAAATGCATCAGGTCTTTTGAGAACACTCGCGAAGACTTCAATTAATTTGAAGAGAAAGCAAATGGTTTGTCTCTAGCACAATAATACGAGAAGGATACCAGACGGAAAATAGGAAGCTATTATTCGATAAATTTTATGATAAGTTTGTTTAATAACCTACCTACTTTAAGGCTAATAGAATTTCGAAAAAAAGCAGTCAGACCTCGAAGAATATTTTGCCGACGAATATCTTTATTTCGATGCACGTGCGGTCTGATTTTGACAAAAATCGAGCTTTGAAATTGATTGAACAGCTCCGAGAAGAAGATTTGCAAACTGTTTACCTCAACGTCGACATCGTATTTGTGCTTGTGCTCCAGTACCGAATTGCACCGGAGATCCAAATTTCTCCTGGTTCTGAATCTAGGTTAAGAATTTCAGCATATATAGAATAACGATACGTTTCCGTTTCGCAACAATCTGTTCGAGGTGAAACTTCGCCGTCTTGCGAGTGTGGTTCGTAACTAGTCCTTCGTTTCTAATGTTTCATGTTGGAACACGTATATTCATATAGAATATAGAACATATAGAATGCGCTGAAATTTTGGAGCATAAAAAATTATAAAAAATATGAGTATAATTATAGAAAACTTTATCAGATGGGGGGTTCCGTTCCATCTCATAAACCTGGCTATGGATATCCCCAACAATAATTGCAGCAGTTTCGTGTTAAAAATCGGGAGTCTTTTCTCTTGTTCATTTTTTCCCGCCTTCTGGTACCAACCATTATTCAAAATTTATATCTTGAGTTTTTGAAACACACTACCGACTTATTGTTTGGAGAAAATGTAATCATTGTATCGCTGCAATATTTTTTGAGTAGATGAGCTTTGACGGTCTTTTTGTCAGGACGATAATCCTTGATTTGCTGCATTAACTTGTCGAGCCAAAACTGGCACCCTCCATCACTATTCAGAAGATAAGTGTAGCCATCTTCCATTGGTGCTTCACCATCATTCAAGCACACGTTTGAAGCTATTTTTTACAAGATTTTATTTATCTTGCTATGTATGCATGTATCTATGTATGTTTGTTCGGGTCAAATCTTGCAACTGAGTTTTAAAGTAATTATCCTCAACGGATAAAATTTATGCCGGCAGAGATATAGCCGGCATAAATTACGCTGCCTTAACTGATTACGCTGTTGTATAAATATTATTAAATTCGTTTAATTTTAAGAGGTAATCGCTTTCAGATAGCCTTGATATCAATTAATTATGGTATGATGAGCAAGAGTGTATGCAATGGAAAGTTATCTAATTACTACTAACTGTGAATCCTGACAGTTTTATTACATGAAATTCTCCCACAAACTAAATATCTCCCTTCAGTAAAGTTCTACTCTGTATTTCCGGAAGTTTTAGAAGGAAACAATAGGGAAATCTTACCTTCCTATTCATAAAATCTACACATTGGATATAGATACTTCCTTATTCTCACTGTTGCTCTTGGCTCCAACGGCAAGGTCGCATTATGGCTCCTGTTATATTCACTATTTAGTTCCTAGGAGGAAACATGTCTCTACTCATGGCTTGCTTCGCTCTAAGATGTTGACCTGATTTTAAAAATGTTTTTTTACTATTAATTTATTTAACAAGACGCGTAAACAGAACTCGTTGTACCAAAAATGACAGACATTGTATTAAATTCAAATACTTCGAACATTTCGAATTTGCCTTCTATTTCTATTTCTATTTTGAAGATCATATTTTAAAATTTTTCTCCAACGTACATTCGCGAGCAGTAGAAAGTAAACGACTCTTATAAATATATTTTTTTATTTTAGCATCATGTACTTGTGGCTTTTGACAGTACAGAGACTTATGAATTTCTTGTCAATATGACAACATTATGGTGTCTAGATTATAATTTGGTATTAAAAAGGCTGTAATTCTTATTTTTACAATATAGCTAAAACATAAAATAAACAAACGAATTAAATCAATTAAACACTTCATTTTAAAATCAATATTTAATAGGTGCTCTATCGCTAGCAATTACTGCTTCCGACCATCTTGGCATAGAATGAGTCAACGTTCGACAGTAATCTGCATCCACATTTTCCCAAGCGTCCTCAATGGCGAACAAAAGTTCTTCCCTGTCATACGGGAGAAAATTTCTAACAATTATTTCCTTCTCCAATCGTCTCCAAATGTTTTCAAATGGATTGAGATCGAGACTTCTGGATGGATACAATTGCTCCACCAATAGTAACATAATGTTTTGCAGCAAATGTCTATAATGTTCGCCATTTAGCCTTCCTTGTATATGCCAGCAGCCTCCTGGACTGGCCGCGCTTATCCTAGCCCACATATTCACAGAAAAACGACCGCTACTATTAACTGGCTTGGTATATCTTTCTTTGTACGGCGAATGTCTCACATTAGACCACATTAGGCGAATCTATACACATGAAGTGCCACATTGTGGCATGACTTAATGTCAAGTCATGCCATGACCAGAAATCTTCATCTCTGTGAATATAATTGTTGGCAAAGAGCAGCACAAGGAAACAGGAAACTGCGTACCATGACAAGCCGCTGCAGTCATATCAAAGGGGTTTCTTCTTAACAATTTATCATTTCTTCATCGTGAATCATCTTCTCCTTGGGGCTTCTGCCCCATGGTAGTATGATAAATCCTCAAACCATTTTCTTTTCCATTTAAATGTTTTCGTTTCAATTTAAATGCAACTTTTGCTAACTTGAAAAGGGTTGGCAATAGCACTTAAAGACCACCCAGCATTAAAATAATTTACAATGCGTGCCTTTTCCGCACCTGTAAGCTTCACCATGATTTAAAATTATGAAATGGAAATAAATTTAACAGGAAGTCACTTTTGACATATCAAATTAATACATTTTTCGGGCATCTTACTTTATAAATTTAAAGCCACCATTACATGAAGCAAATAAAGCTTTCCCGCTAAGGGCCCTTTTGAGGAAAATTCATATTAATTAAATCGTATATTAAATATATCAATTTAAAAAAAGTTCGACAAACTTTTCGAAGCATTCGGCAGCCGATTTCCGAAACAACTGCAGCTGCCTCTAATCGCATCCTTCTTTTCACATTGATTATATTGTCAATAAATATACACTTTTTGTTAGTTATGTTTCTTGCATGGCGCGTCGTGGTATTGTGAATTGTATCATGTCTAAACAACTATCATTTCGTCCAATTTGCATGTTTTTGTGAAGCATGGTCTCCCAAATTTATTTATCTATGTGACTCTCTTTTGCACTGTCTCCGTATTTACTTTAATTACTTTGTTTTCAGATAGAGAGATTTATAATGCTAGTAAAGGTAGATCCGCCGTATTTAAGCGGCAAACAACTGTTTGTAATTACTAGGCCTATTGTATTAAGTGTAAGTAGAAATGAAATACATACTCCTTTAATATAGTCAGAATAATAAATTTTGTATTACAGATAGCAGGAGCCATTGTTACGTATGAACTGGTTTTCATTCAATTCTATAATACAAGATAAATACTCATCCATAAGCGACAAAATCATTTTTTTGAGGATTTTCATAAATTTATATTAAATCATAAATTTGTTTTTGCAGATAGCAACATTACTAATGAGGATAGCCATTGCAACATTTGAGTTCATAACAGAAGAATAATTATTCAAGTTATTAATAATATACATACAAGCAGTAAATAAATAAAATAGACACATTTATTAATAAGCTTGTACATTATAATATAATATAATTTTATTTTAACATTTCTATCAGAAGGAATATAAATATGTGACACCTATTAGTCAGTTCAGCTTCATTATAACTATCAAAATATTGTATTTTGTACAGTAAAGTAATTTAATTTAATATACATTGTTCAAGCATTTATAACAATTTGTATATATGTTATTTACGTTCTTTTGGATATATTATTGAATGCTTTGTTGAAGCTAGTGAATATAGAATCACGTTCTATACATAGTCAATTTTTTTTGACTATGTCGCGCTCCGGTCAAAAAGAAAATATTGTAAAAAAATAAAAAAATGCGCGTGCAGCACAGTATACTTGATAGAAGTGAATACCTTCTTTACCGATTCGTTGAGAGAGTGGGTGAGTGAGTGAGTGTCTGTGTGTGTGAGAGAGAAAGAGAGACAGGGAGAGGTATTGGCTTTATGGTAATATATTGGCTTTATGATAACTGAAGTGTAACACATATGTTCGTGATTCTAAATGGTGTAGATTTCTCGCGAATATAACATCAATCGTTGTTCCTGATTTAGTCGTGGCAATGTTTCGGTCATTATTCATATCTAAACCGAATTTTTCACGAAGAAAGTGAAGTAGTGGCAAGGACGCATCCTCCGCAAAAAGATCATCATTAATTTGGATCAGATTCGAAAGCCCAATCCAGATATATCCAGCAGGATATGCATAAGTAATATTGTATTCTGATTAATTCCGATTCTGTCACAATCGTTTATAAATTATATCAAAATTGCTTTTCGCTTTAGAACACTTGTGGGGGATCGTTGCCCAAGGCAAAGCTGCGTTCAATATCTATGTTTCTCTCTCTCTCTCCCTCATATCTGTCATACGCTTTATCTCACTTGCGAGACGAAAATGTTATAAAATGTGTCGTGATGCGCCTTGAAAAATCACTCTCATGCGGCTAAAGAAGTATTTACTTAAAAAATTAAAAGATCTCGCTACAAACAATTTACCATCTTAGAGTTTAAGGTTTATTTGGCACATTTATATTAGCGAAATAAATAGTGCTGTTTTAATAAAATACTGTTGCAATCTGGAGAAATTAACTCGCACTTGGTTTGATAGAATTATCAAGCCACTAGCCTATGGAACCAAACAAATAGAAAATCACCCTCCCTATGTTTTTATTAACAATACTAATTCTGATAGGAATATTCCCGTTATTTCCATTGACATAATCAGAATTTCGGAAAAACTCACCCTTCCTGTAGGAAAAAACGTTTCAATGTTTAAGGGTTGCTTTCACCTATTCCTGTAATCCGTGACAACAAATTACGATTTGTGGATTCTGGCTGCCAAAAATAGGAGGGATCTATGGGAAATTACTATGGGAACTGGGTAAGAAGAATGCCTAAAGATTAATATTTTTGGTTATTCTCTTAAAATATGATTTTTATTTATTATCTTGTATGTATGCGGTTAAACATAATTTAAAAAAAAATAATTAGGGGCGTATTAATAGATTTTTAATTTCTAAAATACATCGCTTAATATGCAGTGCTAAAGCAAAACAAAGATTAGAAAAAAACTTTTTTGTACCTTTAAATTCAAGATGGCGGCTCGAACGCCCCCCCCCCTAGGATTTTTGTTGTCGCTAATCCACATTTTGTAAGGCAAAGTAAGTAAGGCCTTTTGTAGTCTCATGGACTGGATTAAATAAAAAAAATAGCTATCTTATATATTAACATTTTTAGATAATTGTATAATAATTAATCATTTTTTCTTTAGTAACTGTTCCCAATTTGAAATTGGATACATGAAAAATGATATTTCAAAATGCCGTAAAATTTTTAAAAATTTACAGAATATTTATTCTGTAAACTTTGGTAACATCTACACATAGGTATCTGTTTAAATTGGAAGAAGATAATTTTCAGAAGAATTTTGCGCTCTATCAAATGGCACCAAAACGACGTTTTCATCTCTTACCGTTTTCGAAAAAACAATAAAAACTAAAAGTAGAGGTCAGCGTGACTTTTTGAGATGGGTCTGTTAAAAAATCTACTAATTTTGGCACCCTATATTCACCCTAAAAAGAATTCGCTATTACTCAAAAACCGAAGTATCAAGCTATTTGGGACGACAAGTCACTATACTACTAACCTAAAAGGAGGGAACTGACGTTTTCTCAATGCAGTTTCCAGATAAAAACCAGCGACTGTAATAATCATTTTTACTGGATTACCATAAATCCACCGTGAAGGGAATTGAGGCAAATTTGCAAATATTGCCAGTGAAAAAATGATACCTTGACATTTGATAATAAAAATAAAGAAATATCTGTAGATGTAACTATACCCCGGTTTCTAAATAGTGTGGAGTGATTCATACATAATATCGCACCACCATCACAATTGAACGGTCTGCCTATTTGCAATAGATCACCGAATTTCTTAGTGTGCAAATCTGTATACACACTCTATAGAAATGGTGGGCAGAAGTCATTAGTAACCGGGTCTACCGCTCTCATTGGTGAGTTTTAGGCGGTTCTAAATTAAATTAAATTTCATTGGTCAAAGGTAAAGACGCCGGATTTCCGTGGATATATTGACGCATGCGCTGTTTCATGCATGTATGTTTTGGCGCGACAGTGGCGTTTCATTTTGACTTGTGTGTGGTTGATTCGCGATATAAATTAATTATAATATTGTGTTATACGCGGAGTGTTTAGTGTTTTTATGCGATGGAAGCGACGAATGCGAGTAGTTGCCAATAGTAGTTCCAATCGTAAGCGACCGAATTTGAGAGGAGGAGAACTGAAAATGATCAAAATGTCTCCTCTAAAATGATACGCCTATGGAATTTCGTTTCCTTCGCACCTCGTCTCCCTGAGCCGTCCATATGTTGGTGATGAATCACTCCACACTATTTAAGCACCGCAGATATAGGGATTGTATTTTCAGTCTCATCACAATATTTTTAATATAGGCAGGATGTTAACAAAAACGTATTTGAATTTTATTGCTTACCTTTATCGTAGGTACTATCATTTAAAGTGGAAATACACCTAATTATATGACGAACCGTCTGACCAACTCATAGCATAGTGGCTGTAAATTTCTCATCGAAATGTTGTAGGTAGTAATTTATACAAAGTTGTTGAAAGTAATTGAAAACAATAACTGGTTAATGGTAAATTTTATAAATAGGTTAACAAACCCACTCCATATATTACGTTCGATAAACAAAGCAAAAATGTATGTCGGATATTAGAGTAATGATAGGTATTAGCATATAACCGTTTAGGCTACCAACTCGACTAACTGCTAATATATACAAGATATAGAGAAGTATAGTGTGCACTAAGCGCCGCAAAGAAAATCCAAAATAAAATAGCAGCAGAAATGGCTACAAAAAATTCCCAGAAAAATACCTCGATTCATGTGATATTGAGAAATAATTTATTGGCAGCCCAAATTCTAGGTTTAATGCCAGTACAGGGAATTTGTCAACTTAATGTATCCTCTTTAAGGTTCTCTTGGAAGTCCTGGAGGATGTTGTATGCTATCTTGAGTCTGCTAGGCATGGCGTTTCTGAGTGTTATACAATTTGAAAATAACATAAACAGTAAAATTGCCTGGTTAGGTGTTAACAAATTAGCAATATATATCATGGGGGTATGCTCAAACGTTATTTTTATTATATTAGCAAAGAATTGGGCGCAGCTTATGAAGAGTTGGAATGAAATTGAAAAATCTATGACGAATTGTGGTTCTAATTATGGGCTCCAGCGAAGCGTACATATAGTTAATATTATTTTTATGATGTTACTAATTAGTAAGTATGACTAAATATTACGACAATTATAATTACAAGATCCCCGTATACTATTACTCTAACATGAGTTGATTGTGTTAGTTGATAGTGATATAACTATGTTCTCGTAATTATATCCTAATAATTTAGGATATAATAGGACGGGAACCTTTGATGTGACGATAGCACCGACGACGACGAATTGGGTTTCCGCGAACACCAAAGCACTTATACTTCGACTGATGCGCGCTTCGCCTAGTAAGCTGTAATCGTTTACCTGTAAGCTGTAAGCTGTAAGCAATTTGGTTAGCGAAACGCGCGCCGAGCGAATATAAGTGTTTTGGTATTCGTGAAAACTCAGTCGTCGTCGGTGTCATCAACGTCGTCGTTAGTGCTTCAAATTATTTATTTTTTATTTATTTATTTAAATACAGTATTCCATAGGTTTGCACCCATTCACAGAACATTAAAGCTTAAGACATTATGTAATAACGGTAATAGTAACACATGAATGTTTTGTTTTCGTAAAACCACAGACGAGTTATTCTGTACTAACTAAACATAATTGAATACAAAATACAGTAAATTACAATAAAAATAAATTACAGTGAAATACAATTAAAATGACAATAATATTGCATTTTACAAAGATAAGAAAAGAGAATAAAAATAGTAATGCCCTAAAATATGACTGTAGGTCATGAAAGTTGCCGTTAAATATGTCCAGTCAGTCACTGTCTTTATTGTAATTCCTGCACATTAGAGAAAAATAGGAGAGTTATGAAGGGCATTAATTTGTTCGCGCTATGGATAAATAAAACGTATTCAATTATTATTTAAAGTAAAAGGAGAATAATATTGAATTACATAGATAACAAGAACACAGAATAAAAATATTAATGCTCAAAAATATAACTTTAGGTCATGAAAGCTGCGGTTAAATATGTCAAGTCAGTCACATACATACAGATATTGGCGCGCGTCCTAGTACGTCCCGCAAGTCGTACAAGAATGCGCAGATCGTACCACGCACCGCTGATTGTCTCACTCACCACAAGTTACGGTGTATTTATCTCTCACTTTTACCTGGATAGGTATATTACAAGCAAGCTAAACGTTTACATGATTTTTGGACCCAAACTAAAAGCCCAAGCGCACATATTTAACTCAAGCTTACTAAGAACGAGCTAACGAAGTTATTTCGAACTATCAACCGTATACATGAACGGACTCATTAGTTCAAACCCACTTAGTTCGAAATAAATGGTGCATGGATACGTGGTATAACTGTGTTTATTGTAATTCCTGCACATTAGAGAACAATACGAGAGTTATGAAAGACATTAATTTGTTCGCGCTATGGAGAAATAAAACGTATTCATTTATCGATAAAAAGAAATGAAAATAGAACTTGCTTATTAATGACCATAGAAATTTCGCCGAGAAAATCCGATTGGTGGATTGTCATCCATTGACTTGAAGCATAGTAAATTCAAAAATTGTGAATCTTTTCTAAATCATTAATACATATTTCGTAATTAGGACACCAGGCATTCGACGCCTATTTTACTTTGGGTCTATCATATGAATAAACTGTTAAGCAATTTTAATATATCTTATTCGTAAATTCATGGTTACTCACTGTAGTTTCTATTTACTGGAGTTTCTATAATGATTATTATTAAGAGGAGAGTTTGCTAGGAAAAAGCAATTCTAGAAATATATGTGGTATGTGTATGTATGTGGTTTGTCTTTGTAAAGTTGTGTTGTTAAGTTGATAGGCAGTATTTTCAAAAAAAAAATAATTTTAAAATAAAAAATAAAATAAAATAAAAAATAAAAGCCCACCTGTTCATTATCGACCAGTCATTAGATCTTATTTTGGTGCAAAAGGTTGAGGAGTTTAGAAATTTGGCAGGAGTGTAGACTTGGAGGGCTGTCGGCGTTGGTCCCTTAGGGCTCCCAAATAGCGACGAAAAGTCTACACCTGCCAAATTTCAAAACCTTTTGCAGTAAAACACTATTTTATGTGTTTAATGAATGGCGTATTACAGTTATAAGTGATTGTAATTTCAGAATAATTAGTAGATTAAAATTCGATTTACATTATGGGCAGATGGTGGACATATTCTTGCTTGACTCCTTACCTTACAACCTGAAAGTTTTGCTGCCATTTTTCTTTGTCCAAGAGTACGGATTTCCGACCATGGGGCACATAACAACCCTGACCTAGAATTGCGGAAATTGAAAGTAATGTTTACAAATTTGCCCTATTTACTAGTATCCCAAAATGATCTAGATATTTGTTACTATGATCAGAAAATATTTTAGTTGAGTACATCTTAATTCAGTTACGAGGATATCTTGTAGCAGAGTACTGCGAGAATTCATCAGTAGAAACCGAAGTAATGACTTCCTTCATGAGACATACATTTTACAGCGTCTATTCCTTATTTGGTTACGATATATTCTCTGCTCTAATACTCATGGTATAGTAGTGCAATATTATAATATAATGTAGTTTATTTAATTTTTAACACTTTCTTTGTAGTATGTCGATTTCCAAATAATATTCTCACGCACCTTTGTAGATGTGTTTATTATGGTGATAAGCCTATCACTTGCTTCGAGATTGAACCAAATTACAAAGAGGATAAAATCTGCTGCATTAGCTCATGTAAATATCACGGTCATATATATTATATGTTTACTTTTTTTAAACAATGTACTTTAGATAAGGGATGAAGATATTTGGAAAGACATAAGGGAAGACTATAACAAGCTGGGATGTCTATGCAAGACGATCAATACAAATATTTCATATTTGATTATACTATCATTTACGGGAAACTTAGCTATGATTCTAATTCAACTTTTCAATACTTTAAGAATTAATCAGACATTTATGCAAAAGGTAGATTTGTATTACTCGTTTGCAATTTTAGTGATAAGAACTGTCTTGGTATGTATTTATGGGGCTAAGGTGAACGACGAGAGCCGAAAACCCTTAGCTGTCCTATATGGTGTTCCAGATATAGTGTACAATATTGAGGTAGGTGTAAACATTAAATAAAAAAATAAATAATAAAAAAAATTAATAATTAATTAATAAATAACAATTTGTAATATTATTAATATTAAATAATTTAATAATTAATTAAAAAACATTACAATTAATAAGCAATTATGCATTTTCAAATGTACAATGGCGGAAACCAAAGAGTAAACGATTTTGTGTAGTTTAATATGTCGAGGCGACAGGTAAATTATAGCGACAAGTTCACCTATTACACTTATAACCTCGCTGATTTTTTGCTTACGTTTTAAGCCCCTATAGGAAAAATTATCTTGCTCAGCATTACGTTAAAGATATACGAAAGAATTCTGGAAAAAAAGCTATAATAGCAATTGAACAATTAGGGGGACAGAAGAGTGGATATATAAAAGGAAGAGGAGTACCTTCATATCATACATTTACAATGAAACAACTTACAGAAAATAACAAGAACGATAATATATATGTAGCTTTTATAGATATAGAAGAACCCTTCGTAAATTGTGTCTTTTTCAAATTAAATTCACAGCTTATTTGTGACATAAAAATGTATATTTTCACCAATTTTTAGTAAAATCGAATCATTTTTGTGAAGACAAAAATAAAAATAAACAAAAAAAATAGTTTTTGGATGTTTTCTCAATAGATTTAACGTTATGTTGGGAAATGGTGGATATAGTAAGATGTATCTTATATTTATCTACAACTTTTGTGTTCGAATTTTTTCGATGGGAGGTCTAGTTTCGCCGGATATCGTAAAAAACTTGTATAATCCCTAAAATCACCCCTTTTTCCTCTTTTTTCTTTTCCCACCCTACTTCTGATTATTTGGGGTCCAATCGATTTCCTCCCATGTATACACCATTCATACTAAATGCTCCGACCATGCTAAGAACTATTATATCCATGCTAAGAACTGCGTCAATTTTTGACCTCTGAAAATTGGTTCGGCACTAGACTATAATGTGCATATGTCCAGCAATTTATCTTATAGACCAACCATTCATTGACTACTTTATAAATTATTCGAATTACTGTATGCTCACGTAAATGATGCATTATTTTGACAAATTAAAATCTTCTGACATTATTGTTACTGCTGTCCTGTTTAAATCATACAATATTTAGTGCCCACAATTTTATTACAACAGAAGTTTAAGTATCTTTAGTATTAAAGTATGTTTTCCTGACTAGTAAATATAAATAAGATGAAAATAAATGTATAGAAGTTGATATGGGATTAATAATATATTTTTGCATTAAATGTTTTAGATACAAAGGTTAATTCGACAGATTTCGTATGGTAGCATGACATTTTCAGGATTAAACTTTTTCCACTTGAAAAGAGATCTTATTTTAAAGGTAAGGAATTGACAATATTAAAAACTTCTCATATTTAACACAGGTAATGTCCGGTTTTATAAATAAATTACAATGGTTAATTAATAATTATATCAATTTTAACATGTACGAGACTGTCGTTTAAAATATATGTAGGAACCTAAGTTCATACAAATATTTTAAACTTACAAAGCCCCCTAACAAAACTTCTTTTTTATACTTACAAAACTACGCTGGCGTCAACCATAATACTTATATGATTTGATTTTGTTTTAAATTTTATTTCATACACTACCCAAGATATATAAATCCAATTACTTACTTACAGAGTCGGACTTACAAAGAAAATAATATATACAAAAAGAAAAACGAAGTACAAAACTAAAAACTAAAACAATAACAGTAGGTACAAGTTAATGAGTGAAGATCTATTAAACAGAAGATTACCTTACATTAAACATAGATGGCAAAAATCTCTTTATTAATGTAGTGGTGATCACTGCCAGTCATCCTGACCGGATCGCCATGTTGTAAACCACCAATGACAGTAAAGTAACGTAAAGTATCCCTTACTTTACGTTAGTTTATTTAACTGAGTACATGGTAATAGAGCTGCAATGAGCCGTACCACAATTAACGCTTGATAATAACTAGTTGATCGATTGACCTAGTTACACCGGTATATATATAAAGTTTACGCAGGTCAGTACAACGGGTGTGCGTGACCTAGTTCGCATTAGTTGTTTCATAAGCCGGCCTTGGACTAGTCTTTATGTCAGCACTTTATTGTTTATTATTTGCGTATATGACATAGTTTACCTTAAAATAATAATATAATAAGAAATAAGATAATGAGGGTAAGTGTGGCTATTATGGCACTACATTAATTATATGCTGCTGTTAAATATGTCAATATTATTATTTGCACCATTGCACGTTCTGCATATATTATTCTAAATAAATAAGGGAGGAATTTTGTGAATATTAGTTCTGGCGTAGAGAAAACGGCATTTTGTCTGAATTCCATATCTGAATATAAATTTTGTCTGAATTGTGTACAGAAATTAAGTCTGCGGTAACTACGATTTTCAAGAGTGGTAACGGCCAAATTTGTCAATTTATCAAGTTCTTCTTTTCACTGAGATTTACTTCTGTGAGCAACGGTCAATTTTCCGAGTGAATTTTAGTTTCCGAGATATAAGCGAAAAAACGAAAAAAGTACCTTCTACCCCCCTTGCACCCAGCTCTAAATTTTTCTTTTGGAGGTCCGACGAGTTAGCTAGTCAAATAGGGCAAAAAAACCTCCACGCAATGTTTAACCAATTATACATTGGCCAAACAATGCAACCTCTTCTCTAGTTCTTCAACCAAACAGGAAACTATGTAATCAGTTTAGACATTGACGGAAAAATCGGTTAACGTTTTTCTTCTAGTAAGAAGGGTACAAAAGAGCTTTTACAATCTACTGTTAATTGACTTAAAAATAAGAGAAACAAATACTAATTTTCTCTATAACTTATATATAATTCGATAACTACCACAATAGAATAAATAATCACATTTTTTTGTTCGTATTTCAGATTGCTGGCGCCATAGTAACCTACGAATTGGTGTTAATTCAATTTACTGGAGATTTCTTAAAATCTGATCAGAACAGCACATCATGTACACTATACACTAAATAATAAGAATTAGTCACTATTAAAAATAATTATTGTTTAAGAATTTTTAAACTTATTACACATATATTTAAAATCATTCTAATGCTACAAAAATTCTGAATACGTTGCCGTCATCTGAAAAAACTGTCATTATAATTTATTTAATTTATTTAATTCTTTTAATGCGTGAGCGAGAAAAAATATAATATGATAGACATGTGAAAAGCATGTTTTTAATACACTAATATGAATCGCGGAACGAGCAAATCGGGTTCTGAAATTCATATGCAAACTTTCATTTACGTTCCTTAAACATATCCTCACTATAATAAATAGCTATTATGATACAAGTGTGAAAATTACATGTTTAAGGTAGACATATGAAACTTTGCGGAAAGAGCGAAGCAAATTATGCAATTCATATTAGTGCCTTAAACACGCTGTTCACACGTGTAACCTACTATACTTTTTCTTAAGTTAATATTCATAAGAAAAAGAATAATAATAAATAAGTATATTTTTTTCACTCAATTATTTTCATAAAAAGCATTCATGGCAGATATGATAAATTAATATTGATACAAATGTTACTATCACTAGGGTCACTAAAAAATTAAATAAGGAACAGTTGACTCCAGGCAACAAGAATTGAGAACAAAATTTCGCTCATCATTGCTTCGTCTCATCAGCCATCTTCCAGATTGAGTTTAATAATTATTGTCCTAATTGTACTGTAAATATTCATCAAAAATAAGTTATTTGAACTTAATCTTAATGGAGTTTTGTTAATTCAAATATTATAAATAAAAGTTGTTTATATTTGGCCATATTTTTTATTTTTCGTACTAGTGCGAAAACGTTTTACTATTTCACGTTTCACACTCATAAGTAAGGGTGCGAAAAGTATATTTTTTAAGACCTCAGAAAAAATAAATTTTTGTTACTCAATGATTTGTTTTTTAAATTTCTCTCCGGTAGATAATAATTTTTTTTCAAACGTCACGTAAGTCACAACTTATGTGATGTTGCTTAATAATATTATGCATCATTTATATGGCTAGTATAATATTATCTATACTCCTAAGCGTATAACCACATTAGAGTTCCATGAATTCAATTTGTTCAATTGTATTTTGTATACTCCAAAACTGTTGAGAATCAAGTCCTCTATAATTATAATTTACATGTGCCACCTATTTTCAGTAAAAATGGTCTAAAAGTTGAATATACTGTGCCACTCTTCTAATTATTCACACTTTTGCTTATTATTAGCTAATTGCTATTGAATAATATGCGAGAATTGTAGGGAACTAAATTCTCTACAAATTTGTCACTTACTTTTTTTACCGAGAAATGCAAAATAGCGAGTTAATCGAGAAAGCACAAAATCCAAGATGGCGGACATTCCCCATATTTAATTAATGGGCAAGAATAGGATTTCTTCATATACTTTGAGTGGGAAATTTAACTGCGTCAATGGTCAAGTTTTAACCCGCAATTTTTTTATTTCTTAAATACCTAGGTAGGTATATAAATTTTATCCAAAGAGATTGGACTCAATGCAAAAAATTAGAGCGAAAGCAAGAAAAACTAACTAACATAGCCTTTAACATTGCTATGATCGTCGCGACAAATATAAAATGGCCATAATTTTTTAAGTGTCCCATAAATTCTTTTGGCGCGCTCAGCACTTTTATTTTCGAGGGTGTTGAATGAGACTGGGCCGTCACGCGTCACGCTCAGTTTGGGGGTATTGAATGAGACTGAGCCGTCACGTTCGTCTATGTAACGCTCAGTCGAGTAAAGTCCACTTTTTGACTAAGTGAGAGAGATAAACTTGAATCTAATGTATTTACAGCATATTTTAGCTTCCACAGGCCTATTGTTTCATTCTTAGAATATAATGGCAGTGAAGAAGTCCATTCAGAGAAAAATTCCACAATATAATTCACAAATATTATTGCTTATTTTGTAACTAATATTACTTCATGAGTACAGAGATAAGAATAAATAATTTAAATAACAATATCAATATTATCTTTTGGTATTTACAGCATATTTTATCTTCCATATGCCTATTGTTTCATTCTTAGAATATAATAGCAGTGAAGAAGTCCAATCATAGAAAAATTCCACAATATAATTCACTAATATTATTGTTTATTTTGTAACTAATATTACTTCATGGGTACAGAAATAAAATAATTTTTTTTTCTAATTTTGACATGTAAAGTAGGACTTTTCAAAACCCTTTGACGTTAAGAAACGTCTTACTTTTCACAACCAGTCACGAAAAGTAAAATATTACGAAACTGGTTGTGTAAAGTTCATTGCATAGTAGTTATTTAGACCTGACAAGCTATGAAAGTGACGAGCTGTCACACCGTTACCACATACTGGATTGTTTTGAAACGTATAAAATTCATAGTTTTCTTCTCATAAAATATAAAATTGGTGAAAATCAGAAAAAAAATTGTATGAAACATGTTGGGAAACACTATTTTGTGTAACGAGCAGATTTCTGCGAGTTCCGCAAAAGGATGCGAGTACTTTTCCCAACTGGTTACATAAATAGCTATTATATAACAATATCGATATTACCTTTTGTTGATTCACCGAACTAATCCATTATATAACATAAATGTAATTATATAGGTATTATAACAGGCGTATTTTTTGAAATAATAATACCTGTTAAGTTAAGGAAGAAATACATATTTATTGTTTTCTAAGTAAAAGAAAATACAATACAATCAGAAATCAGAATCAGAAAACAATATATCAGGTGGTTCCGTCTGGTCCTCTCTGTATCGAATTGAATTGAATTGGATTGAATCAAATCGACTGCCGAAGTGATGGTCTGTTGCAGTACTTGCTAACTATGAGTAGGTATTTTGTAGTGACATACAGCGGGGCCGCATCTAGCGCCGGTTGCCTGAGGCATCTGTGTCCCGGGAGTGTACGGTCAACGTGTATTAACGGGTGCGGTGTAGTGCGGGTTGTGGTAATACGGGCGGACGGTTACAGTATATATTTTAAAATTCGAGAATTTGAGTGTGGTCATAAGCACACACCCATGTTATTTTATGTTCCATTTTAATATTATTTCCATATATATGGGAAAGTTGTATGAACGGTGACATTTCCATTTTCTCAGCAACATGGGTGGTGAGTGTCACTAATGTCTAATTATAATGTCATTATATTGGATTAATGATAATGTTCAGTTTATGATCACTTAAGTTAATAAATATGAATACATATATTTTAAAATCACAATAATTGACCGAAACGTTAATATATTTTACTAGGCAAATAAAATGTTTATGTGTTTTTCTATCAGAAAATAGGGGCATAATATTAAACTGTTTTCGCCCAAGGCATGCACAAATATTGGTAAATGAGTTTCATTTGTGTATATAGATATTATTTTATGTACAAAAATAAAGTAAGAATTATTACTACCAATAAATTTTAACGGAAACGTAACTGTATGGAAACCTAACATGTATTTTGTTAGTAAGGCACCTTAAATATTATCCACTACTTGCGTCACTAACGACTAAGGAAAAACTAGCTTAACAAATAAGTATAATATATTATATTATATACATAAAACATGTTTAAGCACAAAAATTTAATTCTTAATTTTTCCATGTTTCAAGCAATTCAAGGTATGTGTTATATCCCTTCTAAAAAAATGTGTAGAATTTATTGTTAATTCAATATATTATTTATCATATTATTATTATATTGCATCATATATATATATATATATATATATATATATATATATATATATATATATATATATATATATATATATATATATATATATATATCACTATATCTTAAGTTTAAACCATTACATTCATGTACCAACTGGAATAACTCCAACTATATAGATAATTGCATAATAATTTTTAATCTAATAATAAATTTTAAATGGTGCTTTGATGTGGCACTTCCAAAACAAAAAATAAAAAAAAGAAAATGCAAAACCCAGATTTATAAAATATCAAAATATAAAATATCAAAAAGCAACTAAATAGATTTTGAAAATGAAAGCAGAACTATTATTGAAAAAAAAGCAACTAAAAAAATAAAGAATTACACCAACATCCAACCCGCAAAAGTGAAAATATACACATAGATAAATTTAATTATATGGCGTTTATCCAAAATATGCAGGAAGCCATTTTAATCTGCTTCATGTCAATATAAAAAAATTCAATGACATACAATTCTTAAAACTAACCTAAAGATTACCTTACTGCTGACAGTGTTGACACTGTTTTTCCTCACTAAATGAATATATTGGACAAAGAAGTAGCTCTACTACTAGTCCAGTCAAAACCATGTTTAACCTCCAAAACTTTTGAAACTTCGCATACTTACTTATTTAAAGGTGCCTAAGAATGAATATACCGAAAGTTTTCATGAATATGAGGCGAGCTCAAGAGGCAATTACCGAAAATAGGGCACTTTCTTTGGGTTTCCGTTCAACTTTCCTGTTTCAAGTTGTTCAAGAAGCAAGCTGTACTGTTGTATTGCTGACATATTTAAAAGCCAAAATTCTGTCCCATGAGCTGCTGCTGGAAACAAAATATTCTTTGCATTGTACAATGCGCCCAGAAAGCAAATCTCTCTTAATATGCGCCGTTACAATGCTTTCACCAAATCTGTATCCAATGCTAAACCCGACCTTTCTGCTCTGCCGCCCACACAATGAGCAGCAAGACAGCATGCTTTTCAAGTGTACCACCAAATTCAATTTCGGCTTGAACCACCAAATTCAATTTTGGCTTGGGAATGAACTTCCTCCTGTATAGTGGGGTTGGAAGGTGTAAAGCGATCGGCTAATCCCTGTGGCAACAGAGGATCCAGCAGCACATGAGGCTGTCGTTAATCTCATTTGTTGCATATGTACGACTGGATGTGGGAACAGATGTGACTGTCGAAAGGCAGGAATAATGTGTACAAGCATTTGTCGCAACTGTCATGGCGAATGCTTGAATGGTGTTACTTCCAACCTCCAAGAAGACTTTGATGACCCTGATGATCCCGATGTCATAAACCTTGAAGAAGCAGATAATTCAGTGCAAATAACAAACACTGAATATCTGGTATATAAAGGTCAAAGCAATGTGGTTGCTTGAACCAGAAGTCAGATGAGAGTGCACATTTGTATTTTTTTTATTTTTCATTTACCTTGCAATAGTATACATTAATCGGTTGTCATGTTCATATTTTGTTTTACTGGTCGCTTACTACTTTCTTATATTTACTTCATCTGTTTTATTTATTTCTTATATACTTTCGTTTACTTACATGTTTATATTTGTATAATGGTTATCTCACACCGTCATTTCATGCATACTTACCTATTGTTTCAGGCAGCAAGTGTAGAAGCTGGCCAAGATAATCAAATTGCAGGGCCTTCTACCAAGAAGCGATTCAGAGCTGAGTGATTTTTCTGTATAAAATTTTCCTTGGTATAACTTCAGGATTTTGTTTGTTCATATAATTCATTGTTTAATATACCTACATCATGTGCCTCATCAATATACATCATACGTAACATACATCATGTGCTTTTTATACAAGGTTTTGAAGTTTATCTCCTCAATTATCCTTAGCATACAAAAATGTAGGTAAACTATTCAAATATTCAAATATTATTAGAAATGCCATATTTTACCGCCCACCTAGCGTGGTTTTTCACAAAACTCTCTTTTAGCGCTTACAACCCGTGAACCACTGGGAATACGAGAAAAATGTATGTCCTATTTTCGCTAATTGCCGCTTTCGGATTTTTCAGTAGTTTGGGTCATTTTTTGAGGTTTTTTGACTGGAGTATTAGATTTAAGATTTTAACTATAGGTATAAATGTGCTTTTATGTACGTAATGTTTAATGTTAATATTATCTACATACTTATATAAGACACTTCAAAAATAGTATATATTTGTTATATATATTTTTGAGGTGTCTTATATATGTAGATATTTGTAATACAGCAACATTTAATTTGAATTAATTTGCTCAGAACTTTACAAAAAGTATGTGGTAGATCTCATCAGAAGAAACAACTTTCTTCCTATAAAGGTGTATAAAAAAATGGTTCGTTCTCGAGATATGTTAGATTTTTCTACATTATTATGAAGTTAAACCTACAGAATTAAGAAATAGAAAAACATATTTTATTCCTGTTCTTTACTATTTACATCAATTTAATTTCTTTTTTTTTCAGCGTTGAGAAAAATAAATTTAAAAAGAGTCCCCAAAGCGAGAATACCACAAGGAAATGATATTGTATTAAAATATGAAATTGACTCAAGTACTTTCCATGTAGCTATCAAGTTTTCAATACAGCTCGCTCAGGTCTTAAGTTATTTTCCAATTAATGTTGGAGTAAAGTCATACCATTCTCTAAAATTTAAATGGTTTCATTGGAGGGTAGCATATGCTCTAGTGACCTTTCTCTTTTACCTTTTTGAATTATTCTTGCATATTTGCTACCATTTTAGCTTAGGTGTTGAGCAAGATAACATGTTATTTATTAGTAAGTCTTACCGAATCTGTGTAATAAATGTTGTTTAATACTGTATAACTTTCAGCTATAATGGTGTTCCATGTAGGTGCAATCGCCCAGTATATTTTATTTTTCAAGCTAACCTTGGAATGGCCGACGTTTGTAAAGGAGTGGCATAGAGTAGAAATTAAGATGAAGGACTATCAATTTTTTTACAACTTACGTAAATGTATAAACTACTTGACATCTACGGTAATGATCATAGCTGGAGGTAAACGTAATCAATTTTTAATATTTTTACGGCCCTAAAGTAGCAAAATTAAATGAATGGCCTGATTAAGGCACAAAACCGTTTTTTTAAAGTTCACTATGGATTAGAGTAATTTTCTTTGAGGTTCGTAGTCAGTAATAACACCATCTAAATATTACCTAATTTAATGATGAAAAGTGAAATATTAAATCGCCAGCCATAGTGAAAAGAGAGAGTTTAGGAGAAAGTAAGGCAAATATAAAGCTTTGTAGTAAATCGTGTTCAGATTTTCTCATTTTGAACAGTTCAATAAAAGTATGTACCTACTTGAAAAATAAGACAAGGAAGTGAATATTACATATTAATGGAAGCGAGTGTTTTAAAATTAAAAACAACATTTAGAAAATATACATATATACAGAGAGATACATAAAAAACTGCCAGAGCTGAAAAATAGTTATTCCTTGTCCGATTTTCAAAATTCAATGGTTCAATTCAATCCCTCATCATTTCAATAAATGGTTCCAGGTTCCAACCTGACAGTGTAAGAAATAATTTTTTCTAATTTTAACATGTAAAGTGAGACTTATCAAAACCCTTATCGTCGTCTATCGTTCCGACGATAGACGATCGGGAACGTCTTACTTTTCACAACCAGTTACGAAAAGTAAAATATTACGCAACTGGTTGTGTAAAGTTTATTTCATAGTAGGTTATTTAGAGCTGACAAGTTATGATTGGTGAAAATTAGAAAAAATCTTGTATGAAACACGTTGGGAAACATTATTTTGTGTAACTCGCTGAATATAAAAATAAAGATATCTGCTCGTTACACAAAATAGTGTTTTTCCCAACTGGTTACATAGATAGCTATTTTATTGTACTGCATATGAGACAACTACAAAAAGTGAGACAACGTCAGAGTTCACCGTTTTCAAGATTCGGCAAATATGAGTATACGACCTTCATTTACCCACTATATTAACTTGCCGGTCCACGATGGATTGCGAAATCTCTAATATTATTTAAAAACTCAATACCTGTGTATGCAAAATATGACCATATAATTCACAAATAAATAATGACCATATATTTCACCAGAATATAATAACCTAAGTGCATTATTTTGCTTTCTGGACAAATGAGATCCGTTTAATTTGATATAAAGTAGAAATTTAATTTTGCAAAACTTTTGTCTCAGCTAATTTTATTGATATATGCTATTGATTTTTCAGTGGAGCATGCTTTAGTTAACGCATACAAGTTAGTTAGATGTATGAAAACTGAAGCCTCTACTGATGAAGCTCTAAAAGTCTTCTTTCTGAAAAATTATATTCACATATTTCATTTGATGGAATATTCACTTTGGAAAGGATTAATTGCGCAAGTGAGTATGAAACAGGTATCCGCAGAATAGCTAATAAACGTATTATAAAGCTGTTGAACATACGTAGACGGGTGTAGTCAAAATATTCGATTTTTTTTTGCAAATTGACAGTGAAGTTTATTTAGGCCTATTATTATACTCTTCGCATACTTCTCTTATTGTATTTGATCCGGAAAACCCAAAATCTTTTTACCTTAATTTTTGTACCCTTATGTTTTTCATCAAATTTTTAGCAACTTTCAAAATGTCCGTCCTTTTGTCTGTCCGTCTGTCCGTTAGATCCGGCTGCATTTTTGTTAACACGCTATATCAAGAAAGAAATCTTCAAACAACGTAAGATTTGGCACAAAAATCGTTTTCGGAATTGATCACAACGGAATAAATATCACCCGGAACGTAAGGCAGAATTGGTGGTTCGGCTATTCCATACCATACCAGTGTCTTAGGTGGTACTAAAGCACTAATAAGGCCGCGTTGTATTGATGGATATATGTCGAGACAGCATATGCGGTACATCCCGATAGTAAATGCATTAATGTCTCTGGCGTCCAGTGGCAGGCCCTGAAGATACCATCAGGGACCTCTATACACATGACACGACTTCAATAGACGAGTGTGTTAAATACACTATCGTGGAAAGCAATTATTAGTCCCTCGGTCTCCGACTTCAAAACTGGGCTTCAAAAATCCAGAAGACGTCGCATTCTTAAGAACGCGAAGTTCAGCCTTCTGGATAAGCCGAGTTTTTCGATATTTTTATAGAAAACCCAATGCATCGGCTTATCCGTGTGAAGCTGCAGTAATATAGCGTGTTCTGCAGCTTTAATTTCGGCTTCTAACCGAATGGATTCCAACTCGGTGAGAGAGTCGTGATTTACCCGTTCGGTATCGAAGATGAGGCCGTTCATCAGCTGCCCTTTGTGCCGCCTTAAACAAAAAAGCTCCTACATAAACTTTATAAGCTCCCTCCAGATCCATCCTGCTGTGGAGACTCTCCAAACTCAAGAGTCCATGGCCTCCCCGATTGGGTGGGGGATATAATCTTGGACTGAGGTGCATCCTACTGAGGTGCATCGTTTTTCGGGTTCCTACTTCGAGTTGTCGCAGCTCTTCTCCATTTGCAGTGTCCATTTCACTACTCCGAAGAAGTAGAGAAGGATTATTTATTATTTTTATTATTATATCTTATATAGGTATATCTTACATTGTGTCTCTTATCTCTTATATAGGTATTATATTATTATCATTATTGTGAATTCTTACTTAATTATAACTGGTTTTAAAATTAAAATGCAATTACAGATAAATATAAAATTTCATTTTGCTGATTTAAGATATTGTTTTAGTTTTTGAATCTGCAGAGAACATTCATGTGGAGCTACGCTGATGTTCTTATCATGATAATTGGTTCAGCTTTTCAATTTAGATTGAGACTAATGACGAAAAAACTTCAAACATTATCCCGTTTAAGAGTAAGTAAAATTTATAATATCTATAAGCTGTAAAGGTAATTCAATATATATATATATATATATATATATATATATATATATATATATATATATATATATATATATATATATATATATATTTATATATTTATATATATATATATATATATATATATATATATATATATATATATATATATATATATATATATATATATATATATATATATATATATATATTTATATATTTATATATATATATATATATATATATATATATATATATATATATATATATATATATATATATATAAATATATAAATATATATATATATATATATATATATATATATATATATATATATATATATATATATATATATATATATATATATATATATATATATATATATATATATATATATATATATATATATATATATATATATATATATATTGTTATATATTGTTATATATTAGCTTCTGAGTTGTTTGCTATTCACATTTGTTTTGCGAGAAGATATCTTGGGTTTGTAGCAATTCATTACATGAAGAAATAAGCAAATATGTGAATAATAAGGAATACACACTTACCAGTTGCATATCTGGACATATATATCGAAACGAACCATTTAGAATTTTGTAGAAGTACAAGTTCTTTCACTGAAGGTGAAAGAACAAGACAAGATAGTTGAAGAATTGCCGAATGATCGATAGTGTTAAGGAAGACCGATTCACCGACGACCATATGAAGGGGTGGTCGGTCTAGAACACGCATAAAGGTATTTGACTTTCAACGTCGATAAGGTACGCATTAAGTTGCCTGGATTCGCCATCAAATGCAAAGTTGCCTGGCAAAAGTTCGCCATCAAAGGCCAAAGTTGCCTGGAAAAAGTTCGCCGTCAAAGGCCAAAGTTGTCTGGCAAAAGTTCGTCGTGAAAGGCAAAAGTTTGTCTGACAAAAGTTACGACACATATTCAAGGAATTGCTCTAATTGCAAAATTTTACCATAATGGTTACCATAATGACAATCTCTAAACAGTAACAATAGTAAGAACTCGGCAGTATTGTTTCTATTTTTATTTCAAGGTCCACGCTAGCTCGCAGCAACAAGCCTTGTGAAAGTTACGGTTGAAGGTGGCATATTCCATTGGGTCCATTTTGTATTGTAATATTTGAATGGTAATGTTTCTTCTATAACCTCTCAGGGCTAACAAAGAATAGCCGCTCGGAACGATCGCCAACACAGGATGGTCGTGGAATATACAATAACCGTAACTAAGGAATATTTATAGTATGATCATGATACAATGTCAGCGCGCAAGTGATGTGACGTCAGGCGAGATGCATTTCCAGTTACTCCATAACACGGTACCTACCTACCTACAGCGGAGTAAAATTAGATGTCAAGCTGTAACTAAATGGGACATTCAACATCATTTAGAGAACAGTTTTGGCCATTCATAATGTGAAATACAATTTTTCTTTAGTAGGGACGAATTTTGTAAATTAATTTTTTCCTTGCCCGCGAACTAATTTGAAAAACACGTTTTTTAAAACAAACATTGCGCTATTAAATCAACGGCTTGGGACCATGAAATTTTGGCTACTTATAGAAGACATTGCAGTGCTTCCGATGGCAAAAATTAAGTTTTTAAAATATGAAATATTTCTGAAAAATTAGCCTTAAAATGGCTATACTCTAGCAAATCTGTGCACCGAAAACTCACCATGCGGAGAGCTATGTTAATTACTAAGAATTCTTATATGTATATATCGAATGAAATTTAGACAAACCTATGAAAAAGTTTTTAAAAAAATCAGTACTAGGACTTCTGGTTTTCGAGAAATCGAATTATCAATGCACTGTAAGAATTGCGTAAGAATGGCGCCTAAAATCATGTTGGCCAAAATACGTCATGTGAGATGCGTGCGCACGACTGATCAATTTTGGTTCATCAACCTGACATACCGTTGTCTTTGTATCATGAGTATGATTATATATTTAGTCTTTGTCAACCAATCGTTGAATGCATAATTATTGTTCAAGTATTTTAGTATTAACATACAATTGTGAATCGTATACAGCGTGTTTGTGTACCCGGCCTCAACTGGCTACAGGTAACAAGAATTTAAGTTTGAATTAATAATTCCGTTGTTTCCTTGTAAATAAACGTATGTGTTTGAAATTTGGTTCACACAATATTCACTCGCTAAAAAATTAATTGCTATTGGAGATAATATGTGCCCAAATGAGTTTCGGATAACATAAAAATGGATAACTAACTGGATAAATGGATAACTTAAATCTTCTACTAATATTATGTTTCTTTTTTACAGGTTGCTGACGTGAAACTATTCCGAAGTGTTAGGGAGGACTATGTGAGGTTAAGCGAACTCTGCGAAACAATAAATAATCGAATGTCTTACACAATTATTGTATGTTATTCTCTAAATATCTATTTCATTTTAGTTCAGTTATTTAATAGTTTTAAGAAGATAGAAAGTACCGTAGAGAAGACTTATTTCTACATTTCTTTTTGTTTACTGCTAATACGGATTACATGCGTCTGCATCTTTGGTGGTGGTGTATATGAAGAAGGGAAAAATATTGGCTGTGCTTTGTTCTCCATCCAATCAGCAGCCTACAATGTTGAGGTAAAACTCATAAGGCTTTAAAATAATATACCTACTTATTTTTTTAAATAATTTTAGAAATGCAACAAACAAATTACAAATATATAATATGGCTAGGTATATAGAATTACGTATTTAGATGTGTATATAATCACATCAAATTATCAAGTTACACCCTTCAAAATCATGGTGAACCTCATCCCTTCATGTTAAAACTTGAAATTAATTCATATAAATTTAGCGATATGCAAGGATATTGCATTTTCAAGATTGGAACATAGTTTTTGTATCCGCCTTATATAAATGACATATATCGTGTCATTGACCGTATAACAATAGTTTATTGTATTGTTGATCGTGTACCAACCATTTTGTATGTTGTTGTTGGTCGTATATGAGAGGTCTTTTGTGTTGTTATTGGCCGTATACCAACAGCTTCTTTGTGTGCTGTTGGTCGTATAGCAAACCTTTTATGTGTTGGTCATACACCAACCATTTGTTTTGTTGTTGGTCGTAGACCAACCGTTTGGTACACTATTGCCGCAGGAAAGTGAGTCACATGGCTTTATATTTTTGTAACCTTCTCGCAATACCTGCACTGCATTGTTGGTACTAGGTAAAATTGTGAATACCTTAAAGTTTTAGTTTCGGCCCTTTTAGCTTCGGCTTCGGCAGCAACTTCTTATTCTTCCTCTGTGGCTGATACAAATATACATGACAAGTACAAAGTACTATGTCACCTTTTGAATACCTGGTTACCTTTGTATGAGTCTTATCAAACGTTGCCGCTTGTTTCCTTTGATCTCTGCTTAATCGTGTTTCCTAATTAGTAACTAAGGTAAAATCGATCAACATAGGATACATTAGCCACATGATGCAGTTTATATCTTGTAATTAATCGTAACCCTAACCTTTTTGACAGATGTGTTCTATTTTCCTATAAATCATCATGGTGATTTGATCATACTGTCTGTCCCTGGACTGCTAGCAATCACCCACTTCCGAGACGATATTCAACAGATAAATTGAAGTCTAGAACTTCCAACCATCAAGAACCTACTCCAGGAATCAGATTCCTTGTCTAGAAAGTGGTCTTTAGCTAAGAGCTTTTTAGAAGTGCTCTCTAGAAAAGAGTATTTAGCTTGCACTAGCTAAGAGCAGTGGCTTCTCACCGCCACCAGCTTAAATAATGATTTGATTTACGATTTAACCACGGATGGATAACGACCAAATTTGTTATCAATAATTTAGACTTTCCCAAAATGTATACTTGGGCCATTAGATTTGATTGGTAACGTAGCAGTAGCGGCAAAGGAGCACGTAGACCCGGCCGTGGGGTATTTGGGGTAGCGCCTAGGCGTCGCCTCGCCAAGGAAAGTCAGATGAGGCGGGTTTTTCGTAAAAACAAGAAAATACGATAAAATTGATATATTACTGCATTAAGGATTTATACACGTCGTAAATAATTAAAATAAAGGGAGATACAAAAAACAATATTAACAATAAAACAGAGAAAATTATTTATAACCTATAATTATCTGTCTGGACCATTGTTAGGACACGCAAAATGAACTCTAAAACTGATCAAATCTACACAAGAAAAAAAAACAAATGTGGTAACTGAAAACTCGTAATAAATAAAAATCTCATTAGTATAGGGGACAACAGCAGCGTTGCTTTATGATAACTACATTGGGTTTGCTAAAACTAGGTATTTATAACAACTTCTCTAATATCTAAGTACTTGACTTTCTTTGTGACAAATGGAATGTGGTAGTTAACACTAACACCTTAGTTAGGTGTTACAAAATGATAAATTTTGATGGTGACATTCCACATCAGTAATATTTACTTCTCCAATTAAATCAAGTATCACAGGAGTTTCTGGAAATAGGAACATCATCAATAGGTACAAATGAGTCTGCAGAAATCTTTCAAATGCATAGTTCAGTTATAGCAACTGATTTATCTTAATACTTTAACTGAATAATTAATTATTTACTGTTAAATGAAACAAACAAGATTTATAAATATTATATTTTTGTTACCATACAAAATATTGCATAGGTATCTGTATTGCAGGAATACCAAACTAAATATAATACAATTATAAATACTTGAAAATGGCCAATGACAATGTCATGCGTAAGTACACTAAAAGTATGATGAATGTAGAAATGAGGTAGGTAAAACGGCCTAATTGTTATGCTTATTCTGGAAGTAATGTAATGCAAAAATTAACATATACTCAAAATTAAACACTCTTATATAAAATATAGAACAACGTCTAATCAGTTGGTCCAATCATCCAGTCATCAGTCTATTTCGCTTTATAGCAATTACCGCCAAATAAGACGCAACAACGTATATAACGTATATAACCACAAAACATCACTGACCCTCCCTCACGACGCAATACAAAATGAGACGAGAAACATGACAGTAGAGTTAGTTTTAGTGAGTTGCGTTAGCTTGTAAAATAGAACGAAAAGTGTTTATCGCACGCTCTGGGTAAACTGTGGCAACTAGCTCTGTTAGTTGGTTGAAAGTAGAAGATGTTGGAATAAATGAACAGAGCAGTTGCTTTAAAGGCCCAAAGATAGTTCTCACAAATGTTTTTTTAATGAGTAGGTCAGTTAGGTTATTTTTCACAGTGTATACATTAACGTGTCTACTATAGACCACTATCTACCCATAGATTCTTCTATAATGCAATTATAAATATTTTTATACCACCAAACAAAATCCTGATAACTTTCCCTATTT
>CAXKVY010010552.1:0-27096 GCA_964058915.1 Tetropium fuscum
CACATAAGAGAAAACTTATATTGCTCATAAAAAATAGGCTGCTCAACCTGGTAATAAAATCTAAAAATTTGATTTTATAGTTTTGATCACCTTAAGATGATGTGTTTCATTCAAAATGGCTACATATATGTACTACATATGTACATTAGTCCAGATAAATTATACCAAAAAAGGTACTGACAGGGGAAAAATGTTAGTAACGATTTTCTTTCGCGAAACGTCGTTGTAGACTGCCAGTGATCCGACAGTCTACATTTTGGTTTTCGGGAATCATATTGTCTTGTTTATTAGTAAGCCATACAAATCGAGAAAGGGACTTACGCCCCTCTTGCCGGCTACCATAAGCATGCGTCCAAAAATATCAATTATCAAAAAAAATAAAGGCCTGCATCAAAGATGGAGCAAATTTAATTCTTAACAAATTGATCTCGGATCGTTTATAACAATCAATAATAAACGAGACAGTGCAATATAATGTCACCACACATCATTTCAGGTCTAAGTATAAAAAAATCGATACTAGGGAAAAACAATAAGGACAAAGTTGTAGCAAATTTAATTAAAGTTTGTGCATTATCGCTTGCTAGGCCTAGATACAAATAATAGGTAACGAACTGTGCAGGGTTTTAAACTATAACACATAGACGAAACCGTATATCAATTAAACAGCCAATTGTTGTTTATAACAAAATTGCGTCCGAAAAACTTGTCAGATTCTAGCAATAACTACAAGTGTAATCTTTTTGACTACAATACAAAAGTTGTAGGGAATTTATCATACGTTACGTTGGAGTAAAATACGCCTGACTGCAGTGGAGCGGGTAGTGGATTAGCAGCGGGTAAGTTAGCAGCAGCAAGGGGCTGGCAGGATTGCCGTAACCACTGAGGTCCGGGGCGAGTTCTTGCGTTTCACTCCAATGTTCGCACTCGTTTTAAACCATTTTAACATAATTTTAACGTACAAGTATAAGATACAAATAAAAGATATAAACGAGAGAGAAAATAACCCTAATATCAATATTTTCGACGCAGACCCGAAAATATTGATATTAGGGAAAACGTCTCGCTCAGAGCAGCAATGCAACTTTGGTCTCTTAATACACAAATTATTTTCTCATTTTTTCATTGCGGAAGATTTTTTTCATTTTTCCAAAACTATCCACTGAGCATACGTTTTCACAGCATTAGCCTACTGTGAAAACGAATGATCTGGCGAAAATGCAATTTTTGTTTATATTTATATTGCGACATTTTTTTAAATTTTCGATATTTTAGTTTTCAGAGGGTCGGCAAAAATATTGTCCAGAGAACAGACATGGGCTAGCGTCTTTATTAAAAAAATTAGAGGTGCTAACTTCACAGGGGCGAAGTTCGCCCAGTTTTGTTCCGCTAAATCTCTTATTCTGGTGTTCTTCGGACTAGGGGTAGTTTGCATTTGATATTTTGACAATTCTTCATAGGATATTTATTTGTAAATAAAATAATTACAAAATGTTTACATTTTGTTTGGAACAGTAAACGTTATATCTGTTACCAATTACCGATGAGCAACCGCATGTCAATAAGTACCACCTTGATGCAATTACCGCGAGCCATGTCCGTAAGTTGCAAAATGATATTAGCAAAATTAAATTACCAGAGCTAATAACGCTGAAACACGACTCAAAATTAAAAATTTATGATATAATTACACTAACACTAATTAAATTGCGCATGTTACCAATAAGGCCCGTGCAATAATTATTATATTTAAAGAAAAATACTCAAGACCGTGGAGAAATCGGTATGTTGCAGTTACACCTGCCTACAGGTGCAAGAAGTAGGGTAAATCCATACGTACATCTGTCGGTGTGTTTTGCAATGAGTGCAATTACGTAGGTACACGTTTTTTATGTACATATGCGTTTCCTTGTAAAATTGCAGGTGGACATCATCGTCGATCAAAACGACTTCTCGTTTACTTCTCGTTTAAAACCTAAATTAATATTGTCTTATTGGGGTCATTATTATGCAAGTGTGTCTTGCAGTTCTGGCCAAATCATTTTGGCCACACAATTGTATTATCCGAAATTACTATCACCTACTGATGTTAGATATACAGGGTGAGTCAGTTTTTTGTAGACAAACTTTAACAGGGGATAGAACGCACGTTTTTAAAAAGAAAAGTGCCTATAAATATATGGCCGATCTAGCTTCCTAAGGAAGATACAAGGTGTTAAAGTTTCATTTTTTTTTTACATTATTGTGTAATATTTTCTGAACGGAATGATATATTCACTAAATATTTTACACATATCTTAACCTGCATAGGATCAACATGTTGTATTGTTCCTGTCGAAAATACTATAGTGGATGTTACTTTTTTCGGGTACTTCGGATATTCTGCATAATGGAACTTTTTTTTCGTACGCCACTGACATTATCTGATACATATTTCTAAAATAACGGCCCCTTAGTAACAATTTTGATCTCTTGTAATTTTGCTCTAACTACGACAGTTTTAGAGATATTGGCCGTTGTTTCTCTGACAGTGTAATGTCGTTATTATATTTTTTTTCTCGAATTTTCTTTATGACTTATAAACGAACGCTTGGATTTTTTCATGTTTGGGGGATAATGCCTATTAATTAAGGCGCATAAAACAAGCGGTAAGAATGTTCAAAAACTTGCACAGTGGCGTGGTGGAAGGGGTGCTCCACCCCTTTCGTAAACAGAACATCTACGCCAAAGACTATTTAAAAAAAACTGTTATTTTCATTATCTACATACAGTTTAACAAAAATAATGTCCCTTCTTCTGTTTCGAAATTCCTGTGCGGTTCCTAGTTATTTTGATTTTTAGTGTTTGATGTGGTACTAAATTAACTAATTTATTTATTAGCAATAATAATTATCGGCTAAATATTTAATTCTTTCAACGAAACCTACCTAAATATGGTGTGTTAAGGATTCTAAAAAGCCCAAATCTCTTATTCTTTATCTTTTTCCAATGTAGTCAAAATAAATATTTGTTATATCAAGCCTTACTCAAATACAATACTTTTATTTGTTGAAATCTGTTAAATTACAAATGTACTTACAATACAATAGATTATTGTGCAGTTGCCAAAAGTCTTAAAAATTTCCTTTAAGTTTTATTAAACTTGTGCATGTACCAATTTCTGTTTCAATTTTTGTTGTCGTTTGCTAAATAATTTCCATTTAAAACTAGCGTATTTGTAACTGTACGTAATAATTGCAACAAAATATTATACTCCTTGGAAAACAAGTAAGCATTATGTCATATTTTGAAACGACAGTTTGACGTATTACAAGTTTTTCTACAAACAATTTTGCTTCATCTTGAATATTTTCACTGTTATTAATTATTATTTTTAAGATTAAAAAGTTATTTTATGTGATTTGCCAGATTTTAATTAGTGTAACATGCCGTTTACATTTACAAATAGCGAACAAGCCGACATTCATTTTATTTATGGGTTCGCAAATGGGAATTCAAGATACGCAGCTAGGGAGTATCGAAGAAGATTTCAAAATAGACGACAACCTCATCATTCCGTTTTTGTGAGTATCCACCGTCGATTTGTTAACCAGGGTTTGAAAAATGTACCCGGGGGCCGACAGAACAACCGTGGACGAGATAGAGACCGTATATTGCGGGAATTTAATAGGAACCCAACGACAAGTACTCGACGTGCTGCTATTGCTCTTGGTATTTCCCAAAGTAAAATTTCCCGGGTTTTAAAACGGGATCACAGACGCCCATATCATTTTCAACCTGTTCAAGGTTTATGTCCAGGTGACGCTGAACGAAGACTTACTTATTGTAGGTGGGTTCTTAACTCCATTCAAAATAATAGGGATTTCTTATCCAATATACTGTGGACTGATGAATCTTGTTTTACTCGTCGTGGTATAGTAAATTTTCACAATCTGCATGTATGGGCACATGAAAACCCACATGCCATTCGACCACGAAGTTTTCAACATGAATTTAGTACAAATGTCTGGATTGGAATTTACGGCAACCATGTGTTTGGACCTTATTTCTTGCCACAACGTGTAAATTCAGAAAATTTCCTACAATTTTTAGAAGAACACCATGGTAATATATGGGAAGTCATTCCTTTGAATTTAAGAAGACAGTCTTGGATTCAACTTCATGGGTGCCCGGCCCATTATGGCAGAAATGTAAGAAATTGGCTAAACAATAACTATCCAGGGAGGTGGATAGGTCGTGGAGGTCCAGTGGCGTGGCCTCCCAGATCCCCCGATTTAACACCACTTGACTTTTTTGTGTGGGGATTCATTAAGGAAATAGTGTATACCACTCCGGTTAATACACTTGAGGAACTTCAAAATCGCATTAGAGATGCTTGCAATGAAATAAGGGTGCATCATTTAGTTAACTTAAGACGTTCTATGATACGTCGCAGTGAAATGTGTATTGAGAAGAACGGTTTACATTTTGAACAAAGTATCTAATTGTATGTATGTAGGTACTAGTGTTATTGTTATTAATTCTTGTAATTGTTATTTATAAATCATTATTGCTAACAATTATTATTGTTAATTAAATATTGCTATAAATTCAAAAATGTTTATAACTCCATAAACATTAACATCAATGTTCATCTAATGTTTTTTTTTGTAATTGTAATTACTTGGAAAGAGATAAAGAGATTTCGGCTTTTTAGAATCCTTTACAAACCATATTTAGGTAGGTTTCGTTGAAAGAATTAAATATTTAGCCGATAATTATTATTGCTAATAAATAAATTACTTAATTTAGTACCACATCAAACACTAAAAATCAAAATAACTAGGAAACGCACAGGAATTTCGAAACAGAAGAAGGGACATTATTTTTGTTAAACTGTATGTAGATAATGAAAATAACAGTTTTTTTTAAATAGTCTTTGGCGTAGAAGTTCTGTTTACGAAAGGGGTGGAGCACCCCTTCCACCCCGCCACTGTGCAAGTTTTTGAACATTCTTACCGCTTGTTTTATTCGCCTTAATTAATAGGCATTATCCCCCAAACATGAAAAAATCTAAGCGTTCGTTTATAAGTCATAAAGAAAATTCGAGAAAAAAAAATTATAATAACGACATTACACTGTCAGAGAAACAACGGCCAATATCTCGAAAACTGTCATAGTTAGAGCAAAATTACAAGAGATCAAAATTGTTACTAAGGGGCCGTTATTTTAGAAATATGTATCAGATAATGTCAGTGGCGTACGAAAAAAAAGTTCTATTATGCAGAATAGTCGAAGTACCCGAAAAAAGTAACATCCACTATAGTATTTTCGACAGGAACAATACAACATGTTGATCCTATGCAGGTTAAGATATGTGTAAAATATTTAGTGAATATATCATTCCGTTCAGAAAATATTACACATTAATGTAAAAAAAAATTAAATTTTAACACCCTGTATCTTCCTTAGGAAGCTAGATCGGCCATATCTTTATAGGCACTTTTCTTTTTAAAAACGTGCGTTCTATCCCCTGTTAAAGTTTGTCTACAAAAAACTGACTCACCCTGTATAATATAACGTGCTCCAATGAATTAAGTGAATGTGGTAAGTTATTACATTCACCATTACACCACATAAAGCTAAGTTTCATGTGGTGAATTTTTTTTATTAAAAACGCCCCGTGGACGTTGAACATTGTAATCAGATTAAATCTATCTAGACACTTAGCTGTTCAGTAGATGAGTGTCCTACTCTTCACATACACTAGTCACTTGGTTCGTGTGATAGACATATTATGCTTATATTTCTAGCACAGAATTTACTGTCACTACACCAATTCGAACGTTTTTAGTCTCTTGAGCCGTCGAACTAGTCCGTTGTTATCGAGTAGTGACATCACTTCGACGTTTTCGTGATTTACTAGCCTCTTCTGATGTATACCTGCAAACCTCTTGATCTCATATTCAACCATAGACATGTTCAGGTCACGATGGATGGCTTCATTGCAAATGTATTACGGTGCTTTGACGATGCCTCGAAGTACTTTATTCTGGAACGTTTGAATTACTGTAATGTTGGATTTATTAATGCATCCCCAGAGTTGGATGCCGTAAGTCCATATGGACTTCAGAATTTGCATGTAGAGAAGCAATTTGTTGTGTATTGACAACTCTGAATTACGTCCGAGGAGCCAATTACATTTGTCTGAATTTAAGGTTAAATTGCTCACGTTTCTTCTTCACATGTGTTTTCTACGAGGTTTACTATGGAAGTTTTGCATCGAACGTCATACCTAGATACTTTGCTTCGTTGCCATGTGGGATTGTTTGCTGGTTGACAATCACTGGATTATAGTCATATTTATTGTTGCTGAAATTGACGCCAATCGATTTCGCCCTATATAGTTTGACGCGCCATTTCTTTGTCCAAGTGGTGCTATTGTTGACTTCTGTTTGAAATTTGTTTGTGGCTGACTGAATGTCTTGGTCAGTAGCGAGCAGAGCAGTGTCGTCGGCGAATTTTGCCGTAACTACTCCGTCGCTTTGTGGAATATCGTTGTTGTACAGCAGGTAGAAAACAGGTCCAAGGACACTGCCCTGAGGTACTCCAGCACAAATATTGTTGTGGTAAGAAAATTCTTCTCCATATTAAACTCTGAAGTGATGGTTAGTGATGTATGAATGACAAAATTTGGTTCATTTGCCTTGGCAAATATTTTTCTAGCTTGTATTCCAGGCCCCGATATCACATTCGGTCGAATGCTTGGGGCACATCATCGTTGCGCAGATCTTTTTTCTTCTAGTGTTCTCTCAATTAGGGTAATTCGATATATTTGATCCCTGGTTGAGTACTTATTACGAAATATAAACTGGTGGAACAGTGGTGCTTTTCTAACACCTTGGATATAATCGGCAATAGGGAAATTGGTCGGTATGATGTTCTATTCTCAGGAGGTTCGTTAGGTTTGGGAATCATAATGCTTAAAAAATCTTCCACTATTGGCACGTATTGGATTCGTAGTGCTGCATTGAACAGATGCATTAGTTTCATGATGCTTTGTGAGGCAAGTCCGTAAGTATTTGTGCAGTTATTAGATCATGACCTGGAGCTTCCTTTGTACTGGGATTATTTCTGATAGTGTTGGTGATCTCAGAAGGTGTTATTGGCTTAATTATCGTGCCATATCTGTTAGTAATTTGCGGTATCTAGTCTTTGCCGGTAGGCTCATATGGCTGGAATGTATTTGCCAAGTGATCAGCAAATATTTCCGCCTTTTCGTCATCTCGTCGAGTCCAGTTGCCATCATCTTTTCGAATGGGAGGGTCATGATTCTTTGGCCTATTCAAGGATTTCGTTGCTTTCTAAGGTAGTACCTAGTCGGTGCTTTCGTCAGCCGATTGCTTCCTAAGTAAATTTTCTAATATAAATAAAAATAAAGATAATCAAAATAAAGATAATAAATAAAAAAAAGAATTAAAAAAAAGTGTTCATTCTTGATTGCTTTAATTTAATTTTTGACCTGTAAGCATATATTATTTATCACTCGTTTGTCGCCTGGCGAACGAGTTTGTTGCCATTTTTCCTTTCCTTTTTTTGTTAACCAAGTCTCGAATTTCTTTGATGTAGTTTAAACCTGGTGTTTTTGGCTTCAGTGTGGGAGTATTGTTCCGCGTAGATTGCTGCAAGTCAACCGTAAGCTTTTCAACTTCATGGTCTAACTGTTCTTTCTTTTTCAAGGTGGTGTATGTATAGGGATAAGAATTTGCCGTTTTCGACAATCTACCAGCCAATAAAAGAATGCCGGGAGGGTGACAAATCAGTACAGTGTTTTGTACAAATTTACTGAAAATTGGATGGCCCAAAGTTTTAAACGGAGCAAATGAACACAGAATAGTTGAAGCAGCAAAGAACAAGGTTGTTGTTCATAATGTGTGAATTGTTCTGAGATTGTATGTGAAATATAAGCGAAAAACTGGAAAAGGGTACCTTCTACGTACCCTACATCCTACTTACATCCCAGGAGTAAGCATTTTTAGTATGTTTACCTCCTAACTAGTCCAAACAAAGTCCCAAAGTAAAAAATTGTGTCCAGTTTCCTCCATAATCTTTCTTGAACTACCCAATATAAGAAAATCTTAATGATTGATAGCTAGAGCAATTGATTGTTCTGGAAAGGTTGGAAAGAAATGAAATTTGGTGGAATGGTACACATTCTCCTGACAGTAGACCTCAGTTTGCGACCTCGGGGGGTTGCCGCTTGAGGGATGGGGGAATGAAAACTCTGCGTCGCCACGTCTTCGGGAAATCGCACCGTTGTGCTATCGAAAAAAGTTCGAATGAAATATGTAGAGAACAAAATTGTGCACAATGTGCGTTTTTGACCTGCGACCAATAGTTTCACCTCTATGGCGCGTCAAAGTTGGGGGTTGATTGGCAAGTTTCAATAAAACGAGAATTTCATTGCCGATAAAGATCGCTATCAAACAATTCTGTAATATTTTTTTTTCTGAAAGAGTAATGTTTTCTGATTCTCAAGATATCCGTTTTGACATATTTTGTCGTTACTCCAGGCAATAAAGCCTAAATAAAGTGTTCGCTTGGAAAAAATAGGAGCATTTAGTTTTATATGCTACTTTATGTTTATTGGATCGCGGATCGCTGAACTTTTCAATTCCCACCAAAAAACTCACCGGAAATATATCTATTTCGAAATAAATGGCGCAAAACAATTTTTTCAAAATAACTCAATTTTTGTTAATTTTTAAAAGAAAATAGCTTGAAATATACAAAAAAAAATAAACATACAAGGTTTCTAAATGTTTTTTGACATATCAAACTCAAAGGCGCTCTGAGACGCAGCGCGGCAGGTAGTGCAGTCATTGGAGGTTCTACGCTCTGAATTCTTTGAACCTCGACCGATTGACGGAAAATTTAGTAACTACTCACTAAATTTTACGTCAATCGGGGATGGCTCAATGAGCAAAAGTGACACAGCGTCAATGTGTGTTTTTACCCTGAGAATGAATGCCACCCCTTCTCAGGGGTAGACATTTTTTACTCAAAATATCTCCGGAAATGGATAGAGGGACACATTTTATGTAAAAAATAATCTGTAAAGTTTTTTCGATATATCGATATTTTTCGAGTTATTCGCGTTTGAAAACGTTAAAAATGCATGTTTTTGGATGGATACCTCGATACCGCGGATACCTCGAAAATTTGGCATTCTCTCAAAACAGTTAATGACCAATAATGAAACTTGTAAGAAAGCAAAGATATTGTATTTTTTATGAATGTGTTAGGTCCAAAATAAAGGGAGTTATGGCTCGTTGAAGAAGATTTTTTTTTACAACTTTGTTCGAATTATTCAACGTTAAATAACGGAAAACTGATGCATTGTTTAGGAAAAACTTATAGATCTTTTTCTTAATACTTGGGGTGGCCTTTAAAATGACACTGTTACTTTAATTGCCTTATAACTGAGCTAGAATACGAAGACAAACCCAGCCATTCCCACCAGAACGGATTTTGCCGAGCCTGGCCCGGAACTGATGTCTGAGAATGAGGACAACGAAAGCGAATCAGTTTTACAACGTCGCAAATGACTCAAAGTGAAATAAACCTCGATATCAACCTTGGATAGGTCTTTTGGGGATACCACATTAAATAAACCCACCAATCATCAACTCTACCTCAAGGGTGGTGTAGAAATGAGTTAAAAATGACATTTTCTTATATCATCTACCACAAAAATAAAAAAATTGCCCCTAGGTCAACAATAATAAGGAAATATTGACCGTAGATAATGATAATTAAAAATACCCACATCAGAGTATGTAGGTGCGCCCTTCAAAAATGATATTTTTTATTATACACGACCAAATGTATCAGATCGGGCATCTGCAGACGGAGAAAACATTACTCTTTCAGAAGAAATATATTACAGAATTGTTTGATAGCGATCCTCGTCTTAATCGGCAATAAAATTCTGATTTTGTTGAATATTGCAAATTAAGCCCCAACTTTGGCGCACCGTAGAGCGGAAACTATTGGTGGCAGACGAAAAAGGCACAAGAAAAAGCAGAGTTTTCATTCCCCCACCACTTGAGCAGGAACCCTCCGAAGTTGAAAACTCAGGTGTACTATCAGGGGACCTAGTCTACCATCCCACCAAAGGACCCCGCACCAAATACATGGGAAAATGGATCTCGGTGAAATCCTTTTGAACCGAGGGGAGTCGATCACTTTCTTGATGCTGAAAAAAGTTTCAAATGCAACTTAGGTCTGAAAAAAACTCCTGTAACTTTTGACCCCGGGATTTTCAGTCCCAAGTTGCACTTGAAAATTTATTCAGCATCAAAAAAGTGATCGATTCCCTGCCCGGTTAAAAACAATTTCACCGAGATCCATTCCCATGTATTTGGTGCGGGGTCCAATTTCATTTCTCTCCGACCTTTGCGAATAGAAACCCCCATTGCTTAGACTAATATACTCATTACGTATATTATTTACATAAAAATAGAACAAAACACAAAACATAAAATAAAATTTAAATTATGTGGATCCTATTACTTATTGCGTCTTATAGGATTACAAACTGCTAATGTAAAAATATTTTTTTGGGCTTGAACTTCACTTCAGTCCATACCCCAGATATAATTTGGCATTCGTAATTTAGAAATGTAAATCAAGTTCAGATTTAAACGTTTTGGCTTGCGATTTCGGTCGTTGACCGGAGTACGAAAAGAAATTGTATTCTTAGATTAGATATGTCGTTTCGTTGAAACAGTAAATAAAGTCATTCTCTCCTACGCACCAGCAGTGCTACAAAGTGACATTCCTAATGATTTGTCCGGTCGTTCCCGATGAAATATCAACATTTTTTTGTAGGACAAAAGATTTCACTTTTAAAGTTATGATAATTAGTTTTAATCCACCGAAAATAGAGCCGAGTTGATTAAATCAAATTTAAATAAGTCGTTATCTGTGCTCACCCGCGCCAACGAAAACAATTGTCGAGTTTAAATGCGATAAAAAACGGCTATTATTATTTCGTCTGGCTAATATAGGACTTTCCTTTAATACGTTTTGTTTTCTCAAAATTAGCAAGGCCCAAAATCTGTCAAGAAATCTGCAACATAAGCGAATTTATGGTTGTAACATTACTAAAATAACTTTATTTTTTTATTTTTTGAACAAAAATGCATATTTTAATATACGGTGGCCAAAATTAATTGCCACTTTTTCAGAAGTGGTAACTTTATTGTTCTATGAACTATTTTACTAGTTTTTGGTGGTTGCTTATTGTCGTTGCAATAACAAATTCCTTTTTAAAAATAAATGCTTTAAACGATTAACATTTTTATATTCCATGCATTATTTATTAACCTCTCTAAATTACAGTGATTGAAGTGACTAATAACATAAGCGAATTTATGATTATACTTAAACATCAATATAATAACTAAGTGTTTTTATTTCGAAACAAAAATGCATATTTTAATACACCGTGGGAAAATTAATTGGCACTTTTTTAAAAAGTTAGTAACTATTGTTTTGCGAATTATTTTAATGATTTTTTGATATATGTCGTTCAGGTTGTGAGATTTTGCTCCAGTTACATTAAACATGTCGGTGGTGAGTATGTATATTATTGTGGTTATAATAACAAACTCTTTGTAGAGAAAATGAAGGGAAAGTTCTTAAAACATGCTTTTGGGGATTAGGATAGTTAAAAACTTGCAGTAAGCACAGATTATAAAAAATTTTCTTCAGAAAATGTTTCCATGAAAGCGTTTCTATCACTCATAAATAATTGATAGTATTCGCAAAGACAATATAATTTCCACTCGAAAAATCCCACACCCATAGATACACCGGAGACCAACCAGCCTGAAAGCAAATAAAATTAGTTCTTGATCTTGAAATACTTCTTTGCGAGTGCAAGATGATGTTAAAAACACGTTTGCATCGATTTCATTTGCAAAAAGTACAAATTTTAGGAATTTACTAAACAATCTGTATGAACTCGTAAACTTAAACTGTAAGTAGGTATGTAATGCTCATGGCATACTTGATGTTACTGGCTATTTCTGTAACTATTGCTCCATTTCTATTGGTTATAAAGTTATCATAATGAATATGTAAAAATCGTATTGAAAAGTATCATTATCGTAATTAGCAGTATCGAAAAAATACAATCGTAATGAAAAGTATCAGTATAAAAACCGTAATGAAAAATATCATGTCACATGCAGCTGCAAATGTCTAATAAATCAACATCGAATTTGAACTCATCTCAACCCTGTAAGACTTCAAATAACGGAGCAGGTTCTATAAGCTTCTGGAACGTTGAAAAAAGCATATAAGGGCCATCCGATTG
Organism: Tetropium fuscum; assembly: GCA_964058915.1. Lineage (NCBI taxonomy): Eukaryota > Metazoa > Arthropoda > Insecta > Coleoptera > Cerambycidae > Tetropium > Tetropium fuscum. Next base: position 12,365 of record CAXKVY010010552.1, read on the forward strand.
TGGCGGCATGCGGCATTTCAGTTTAGTTTAGACATTCTTCATAAGACTAAGTAATAAGCGACTAAAAGTGTTCAATCTGCAATAATGATTTCTTATTGTAAATTGTTGCTTTAATATTTGGTATTTTCAAGTATTTGGATTCAAGACATTAACACTTATTCATACGAACCCAGTGGCGTGACAATATATTAAATTTAAACCTGGGTCTTGGATATAGATCCATAATGTAAACTGCTAGACCATTACCAGGTTTTTGTCAATTACGCGTTCCTATTAACTTTGAAAATTATACCATGTGATTCGGTTTGTTAATCACACTCTTTTTTATTTATGTATCTCTTCAAACGCGTGAAGTAAGTTTGTATTGTCCTAAATATTGTTACCTGTTAGTAGTAGTTTGGTCGTTGTTATTTATTTTTAGTTGTTATTATTATTGAATAACTAAAAATAAAGTATTAATTTTTCTTCGGTAATAATAATGTGCATAATTATTTCAAAACCGAACTTTCTTTGCTCAAAACAAAGTTGTTACGAAATTTTAGCCCACAACAGTACTTACGAGTATAGTTCTCTGTACTTTAAGATTTCCGAGGTCCACAATTTGTTTTCAGTATACAGTCGGCTAACATCAAAAGCTTTTTATAGTTGTTTGTTTATCGTTTACCCTTTGCCACCAGCCGCCTGAATTGTGATACTCGGTAAACTAAAACTCCAGTCCACTATAGTACCAGTGATGCAGTGGCGTGAACGAATCTCGGTTCCAACCGAAATCTCCCTATATAATCAATTCTCATCTGTAGATGACACTAGTAATCTTAAATCCGATATCCAAATTACAATTGTATTTAGACGTTCCATAGTTACGATGAAAAAAAAGCTATGAATGAATCTCATATTTAAAAATAAATCTAGAATTTTTTCGAATGAAGTGTACGAGCCCCTTCCCATTTCAGTTGGCCCACCTATGGATTAGTCAGAAATATCATCTTATGGAGCAAAAGTAGAAGAAGAAATATACGACACGAACTTCCAAATTTATTTATTCTTTTGACAACTTCTTTTAACCACAAAAATACATCTTAGGTGACTGAGACTGATAACTAACACAAAATGAGAATAAAAAGAAATAAATGTGAACAAATACGTAAAATTAACATAACAACAATTTTATAATTTATCACTGGGTAACATCACCTTTATTTTTTATTACAGCCGAAATTCGTTGGGGCAAAGTATTAACCAAGCCTTGGCATAATTCTGATGTAAAAGAATCCCATATTTCCTGAAGCCTTTGCTTCAGTTCAGGGATTGTTGGAGCAGGGTATTTCCGTAGCACCTTTTTCATCTCGTGCCACAAAGTTTCAATGGGTGATAGATCCGGACTACTAGAAACCCTTTCTAAAAATGGTATACCATAGTCCTCCATCCATTTTAAACTTCGTTTTGAGGTGTGGCATGCTGCGCCGTCCTGCTGAAACATAAATTCTTGGCCTGATGTCAAACACTCTTCCCTGACCGCTAAAAGTGATTTTTCTAAAATGGCCAAATATTTGTTTGTATCCACGTTTCCGACAATAAAATGGAGTTTTCCTACTCCTTTTAATGACATGCTTCCCCACATCATGACGGATGCAGGAAATTTTACTTTTCTTTTAAGACAGTCAGCATGGTCATTTTTTTCGCGAATAACTCTACTTCGACTATCTCCAACACAAACTTCGAATCGGGCCTCATCGCTCCATTGTATTGCACGCCATTGCTGAGATGTCCAATCCTTATGTTCTTTTGCCCATCTTACCATATTTTTCTTCTGCCGTGGTGTTAAAAGTGGCTTTTCTTTGGCCTAATGCAAAATTGTCACTTTTAATTTTTCTAGTTCATTTTTTTATTAAAATACTTACCTTGTAAGTCCCAAATCCTAATTTGTGAGCCTCTCTGTGAGTTGAAATACGTCTTCCAACAGCATCACTCCACAGAACACTTAACTCGAGGTAATTGGCACGTCTGTTTTTCTGGATATTTCTTCTTAACGCTCTTCTATCACAATCTGTAACCTTGCTTTTTTTTACATATCGGGGCTTTGCAGCGACTGAACTCGTCATTTTATATCTTCTAACTATATTTCTTACACTATACCGCGATAATTCTAATAAATTTGCAATTTCCGAGTTTGACTTCCCACAATTGAAAAATGTATTAATAAGTGAACGAATTTTGTCATCCATAACCTTTCCTCTGCCAATTTTTAAAGAACACAACTAATTTGAAGCTGTATCAAATGAATTCTGACAGCTATGAGTATTAGCAATAATTGTTTAATTGTTGTGGCGTCTGTTTTCCACGGCCAGCTTCGAATTGTAGGCTTACTTTGTAATGAATAAAAAAACGGGTTGATCGCCGTACTTGCAACATTTTGCTTCTTTGTTACACATTTGAGTGAAGACCAATAAAGTTGGGTGTTTTCTACTGCATAAGATTAAATATGCCCTATTAATTACTTCGAGACCTAAACACAGCTTGTAGTATTTATTATGTTTTGATGCTGACCAAAAAACTAAGATTTCAATGAGTGGGCCAACTGATATGGGAAGGGGCTCGTATATATTTCACATAGTTGAATGCAGAAAAAAATGACAAGAATCTCCAAAAAAATTATGGCATCCCATTTAAATATATAAAGTTGTTTATCATACTTTTGCATATTATGAGATTACATATATAACTTACGGATAGCATTTATAGATTCTGACTGGCCATTTACAAAGTGATTTGGTAATATACATATATGTTCTTATATAAAAAAAAGTAAAATCGTAATTAAAACTGTAGGAAGGTGATAAATATTATCATTCATATGATAAACCACTACGATAAGCTCCGTTCTCGCCCAAGATAACCTTGAATTATGAAAAATTCGAGTTATGGCCTTCCTAATTTTCAGTATCAATCTCTAGTGCGGGTCTGGGCCCATAACCTGTTACGGATTTGTTATCTACAGTGATTATTAGGTAGTAATGAACTGGATCGAGCTAATAATAGTTTATTAAACATGATCACAAAAACACATATGGACACGCGAACTTCTAGACAACGTCTACGTCAAACCACAGAAAATCAGACTGTTGCAACTACTACATTTTATAGATTTTCGACTTAAGAACATGAAATGCTCTACTCGACGGAGGCAAAAACCAGTTACTCGACCCAAAAAGGGAGACAGTAACCACTTTTACGTCTATGTAACATTTTGAGAAGGGATTGTTGCTGAGTCAAATACATTATTATTCTCGTTTTTCCATCTTTTAAATAACGACCTACAAAACAGAATTATTTTTCTATGTAAACATGACGAAAACTATGACGAAATATTAAATAATGTAAATACTTTAATTGCAGATCACTTCGTTGACAATTTTCAAAGACCTTATACATATAAACATTGGAAATCAGAAGAAAATTATTTCCTATGTGGCCTGTTATTAAAATTATTTCCTATGTGGACACAAACATTTCTTGAGGGGTTTTAACGTTATTGATTAACTGTTATTTAGGTGCCTTACATTTCCAAGGGACACATTGTATAAAAATAATTAACGCCTTGACAATATTTGTAACTAAAAAACTCTCATAAACTCCGTTTAATGTGAGAAAACACTTATTCACATGTCAATAACAGATTCTCTCATTTGACCCATTTAACCATCACTATAAAAAATCATTCATACGATAATAAAAACGCTCTCGGATGGAGGTTACATGTCGTGTATCTGCCGAACCACAGATATATCTACACGTGCTCTGAAAATAGGGCACGTGAAGGCTGTCCTAAAAGTAGCCTTGAATGGATAGCGACGAGGTCGATAGTTAATTCAGTCAGTCATCACAAATTAACTACTCCAGTTGTTTGTCATTAGGGCGACACGGTTTTAGTTTAATTTAGTCATTAAGGGTCAGAAGTTTAAAACGTACACTTTATAGTTTACGACAATATATTTCTGTGCAGTGGCGTGTCGCGTATCCGGTAGATTAAACAGGCATTCAAGCAATGAAAAATATTTTAATCAGTGGCGGCTGCTACTATGAGGTAGGTGAGGCAGTGCCTCACCAATAAATTTGTCTGTAGAGTATACTTTGTTCAACCCTGCGTTTTCACTATATAATTAAGATTTTTCCTTTTGCCCCTAAATCTCCGCAGACTTTAGGTAATATATAGTTTGTTTTATGACTGTATAATTAAATTTAATATAAAAAATTTGAAAATTGAATTATAAGTTTTTCTCAGAAACTGGATTCAGCGGAATTCGGTCGCTGGACCTGTATTAGCTCTCGGCATGACTCCTCGTCTCAATTGCGGAATTCGAGGGCGATTCAACACCAGAAAAGTAGTTTCCATGACTTGTGTAAAAATAAAGAGACAAATCGTTACCTCTCCTCTGATCTCTTCAGTTCGCAATTAATTTGACACACACTTATTTTTAGGAAACTAAGAAATCAAACAAGTAAATTCAGTTTATAAAGCAAAATTAAGTAACAATCCGTCGAAATAAGGTAACTAATTTTTATCTGCCGCGTAATATTTTTTATGAAGTGAATGAATAATTGAGATAACGTCAGAAAACGTCATTACTCATATAGGGTTGGTTGCCAACTTTCAAAAAGTAGTTCATCCGGAGCTTTTCAATTTGAACATTTCTATAATTAGTGACGTCGCCAAGATTTCATTTTTGAGGGGAGGAGGGGGGCAACGTGCATCATTGCTGCGATATTAGATCTGCCCCGTGAGACCCTAATAGCGCCGCAAGCGAAAGTTTTGAAAATTTTCAAGGTCACATGTTTTCCTGGCACTTCAGAATTAAAAAGCCATTATTTATACAAAAATACCAACTTTCGCAAGAAAAATATTTGGAATTCCATACCCTTTTCAAATAAAAAAAAACCTAATTGTATATTACGAATAAGTTTATTGAAATAAAATATAATGTGTTTTTATATATCTTTATAAACATTACAACTAAAAAAAATAAAAAAAATAAAACAATAACAACTGAAATTAAAAAAACAGTAATATTCGTCTAGATTTCCGCCCAGCCATGAGATCTAAAACTTTATCAGGACTAACTTTAATATCCTAGTGTACGGAGTAATACTGCTCATTCGTTCATTGCCTGTTTTATTTCTTAGTAAAGTTTTCACTCTTCGTGGTCTAAAAAGAGCACAGCGCCAGCGCATAGTACGATTAATACGTTATATAAATCAGTATCATACTTCGACGACAGAACCGTTCTGTGCTTCGACTACGATGGCATGCGCTGAATCCACAGAATTCTGTGGCTGAATCAGACGAGCAAGTGCATGCACTTTCCAAAGTATTTAGGAAAAAAATAAGATGATATTTTCTGAATCGACAGTTGATAGGGGCATGAATACAAAATCAAGAAGTTCCCATCCCTAACTGGCGAGCTTCATCCCTATTTCACCCTTATAATGACACCGTGCCGGTTTTCAATAATATTTTGGAAATGTGATGTTCTACGACTAACTAGAACTAGAGATATTGACTAAACTAGAGATATAGAAATATATTGAAATTTAAATTTTCTATGAAACATGTCCTATAATAGGTCGTTTGCAGACTATTCAGGGTCCATGGTCTTTAAGTTAATCGACGGCAAACCTACGGGTAGGTAACAAAAACGCTTTTGGATGGAAACACAATATACAATAATGCCATATCCTAAAATGACATTTATTTGACAGTGGCAAGAATCGAAACAATGTAATTATTGACAAGTGAAAAATAAAGAAGAAATTTCATTTAACAGTGCGAAATAAGACTTAATAGTCAACAGACAACAAATTAAATTTCTTACATTAAACATTTATTTAACTATTAACAAATTTTATGAACAATTTTATTCATAATTTAACGAAAAATTATATAAGCCACCTTGGATTTTATCAATAATACGCAAGATCCACATGGGGTCATACGCAAGATCCATGGGGTCTTAATCTTATATCATTACTACTACAAAAATTATCATCTGTACCAAATTTCAGCTTTCTATCACAATCTGTATTTTTACACAATATTGAAAATATTGTCGGCCATCTTGGATTATAATAGGAATATATGACGTGATAGGCACGATCCACGGGTCTTGATTTTCAATCATTACTACTACAAAAATGAACATCTGTACCAACTTTCAGAATTCTGTCACAATGTGAACGAGTTTTCAGCTTAATAGCTGTACTAAAAGAGGAAAGTTCTGCGATCTGAAAGATGAAGACTTTTGGACAATATATTTATTGCCTAGGCCATCCAACGAACTCGAAAATGAGCTACTGGCTTATAATACTCTACTTGTTCAGTTGAAATGATTGAAATGCCATGTCTGCTTTGTACCAAAACGTAGTAACTTCTCACGTCACGAGAAAAACTTTAAATGACGTAGATAGAAAAAAGAATTTGCAGAGCTTGCTTGCTACTTGGCAATTACCTACAATTTCTTATTGGCAATATTCAAATATTGCCAATAAGAAATACATTTTCAGGCAAATAATAATTCGAAGCCCTGATATGCACTGCCGGTGATTGACAATTTGCTCACTGAGCAAACTCTCTAGGATATTGTACATTTTAAACGGCGTTTTTAAACTATTTTGGTGGGCAGAGCTGAAATATTAAATATCAAAAAACGTTTTTTATGATTAAACAATTAAAACATTATTAAACATACCTATATTCAAATTATCGCCACGTCGTTGATTTGTATCCAAATAATTTGAATTTGAGTCTCCCTGAAAGCTTATGAAATACAGTTATAATAACAGTTATCTTCAGATATTTTTAGTGTGAAGAAATTGATCCGCTCTGCAACTGATGTGAAATAAATTTTCAATAATTTATCTCCAATATCTAACTAATCATGTTTTCCAGGTTTCCCTCATTCCTACACAGAACGGTGGTAGAATTTACCTAAGTCAATCCTGAGCGCCCATGCGGACTGACAATAACCAACAGACTTGAGGTTTAGTTGGTTCTTCGATTATACTAAACCGACTGAACTAATACGAGTATATTCCATCGGATTTAAGGGTTGATAGTATTTTATTCTATTATGTTGTTTCTATCTTTCAATAAGTTTAGTGTATGATTATGGAATTCATGCAAAAAGAATCGAATCTTCGTTATGTATTACATCTCTCTTGCATTAGTTATGCAAAGGTCCATAAAAAGCACAGGGAATTAGTATAATCCCTCCTGCCAATAAACATATTTACTTGAACGGAGGGATTATTGGATACTACACTGGTAAGCCAGCCGTATGTTATTATGGGTGTCGCATATGCTATATATACGACCTCCGCCGGTTTAATGGGAGAATTTTTTATCACTTGGTAGACTACTGCTAGCCTGCCATTTTAATACGCTTTTTGATATACGGCGCCATATCAAGCGGACGAGAGAGCTCCTGCTATTTGATACAGTGTTGCTTTGAGTGTCGGAGTTTCTGTGGATTACTTGGAGAAGTCTCACTTATAGTTTGTAACATCGAAATATGAGACATAAAAACCAGAGAGGAAAACCCTCATTATATCGATATCTTTACACCTGCTACCGCATTTTTAACAACGTTGTCAAATATAACCGATTTCCAGGAATTTTAGGAACAACAAATGATCTTATATCTTATATACATCACCATAATATATATATATATATATATATATATATATATATATATATATATATATATATATATATATATATATATATATATATATTATATATATATATATATATATATATATATATATATATATGTATATATATATATATATATATATATATATATATATATATATATATATATATATATATATATATATACATAATAATATATATATACATCACTATAATATAATGGGATGGGACATTATAACATTATCATGTAGTATAACAAGATATTGATCACACTATATACCTTTCGTCATTATAATAAAACAACTGGATGGTGAATGTGATGCAGAATAAGAATGTTTCCCATTCATATATTACGGATCCATTTGACATTTGATCCATTCCTCAGCCGTGTCACATCGGCATCATTGGCATTCATTTGGATGTCTCTAAATTCCCTAATACCATCGAAGGTTTTGTGGTAAAGTGTGGTCAACAATTCTTGCTTATTATGTTATTATTATTGTTGCTATGTTATTGTTATTATTGTATTATTAAAGTTATTATTGAAAATTTGTTCTCGTTATTTAACAATGCGTTATAGTTCATATTAAATAAAAAAGCAGGTTTTAATTCTTTAAGTACAAGGCTAATTTTATATGTAATTTTTAAGCAAAATTCTGGTAAATTTGTTCGCTGGAAAAAAAATTGAAAATATCTCAGAAACTGATAACTTTAGCCCCTGCAATAGCTATACCAGAAGAAAGATAATTTAATTTTACATAACTGGGCATAAAAAAAATACAGGGTGTTCCATTTGAAAAAAAAAGTTTTTGCAGTTTTAAATCAGCTATATGTGGCATGGAAATTGTGACACTTGGTATATTATTTTCGACTATATTTTAATTGCAGAACTTAGACTACTCTACGTTCTTACGCTGTGCCAAAAATTAAATTTAGATATACCACGTGAAAAAAGTTATAAAGCTCCTTCCAGACCTTTCCAACTATCACTTTTTTCTTAAAATGGTAAATATCTCCGAAGCCTGAGGGTTTAGCCTAGGGCTATATATATATATATATATATATATATATATATATATATATATATATATATATATATATATATATATATATATATATTAGCTTTGAGGTTCTTTGCTATTCATATTTGTTTTGTGAAAAGTAATCTTGGGTTTGCAGCATTTCATTACATAGAGAAATAAATAAATAGACGAATAATAAGGAAGATACACTTACCAGTGCTATATCTGGACACACGGAAACGGTTCGTTATATATATATATATATATATATATATATATATATATATATATATATATATATATATATATATATATATATATATATATATATATATATATATATATATATATATATATATATATATATATATATATATATATATATATATATATATATATATATATATATATATATATATATATATATATATATATATATATATATATATATATAACGAACCGTTTCCGGTATATATATATATATATATTTATTTATTGGAGTAACTGGAATGTTAGTAACATATGGATACGTAAAGACAATATGAATAGAAGAAGTGAGGAGTTTAGGTTTATGTGTCCACGTGCAATGGAAATAGGGCATGTGAAGGCAGTACAGAAAGTAAGTAGCCTCGGCATAGTAGAGAGGAGGCCGCTACTTAATTCAGGCATCACAAATTAACGACTTCATTTGTTGGTCATTAAACGGTGAGAATTTTTTTGTTTTAGTACAGTGATATGTGATAAAACTTCCAGTAATGGTCTAATTTTTCTTTGTTAATTTTGCAATTCTCTAAGATTTATATGTAAAAGTAAAATTTATTTTAAGTATGATATAAAACCCAATAGATACAGTTTCCTTTAGAAATAAAAAAATACCCCGCTGTTAGCCTAATGCTGTATTGTCTCGAGAGATTGTTACTGGAATTGAAAAACTTCTGTGTGAAATATCCGTCGACAAAGCAATCAACGAAAAAGTGCTTTACTGAAGTTTGTCCCATACAGTGATAGCCAAAGGAATCTTTTCTTCATATTTACGGCAAATATCCAGCGAAGGCTCACTTAAAAACCCTTTGAATGCTGGAACGCTGGAACCAGTGTTAAAGACTGCTAGAAGAAATTAATTAAAGGTTTCATGAAAATTATCTATGGAAGTGGTTTTTTACGGTAGTATCAATTTGAAATAGCAGTAAGACAGTTAAAATATAATATATAAAAGCCATAGAAACAAAATTATATTTAGAAAATGAAAATTTACACGGAAAATTTAAACAAAACCAAATGGAAATGTTATTTGTAGTTACATTTTAGATGAAAATATTCAATAATTTTATGATTGGGCTGTTGTCTTTACAAAAATATTTTATACCTACATTTTCAGCGTTTTTATAAAAGGGTCAAGTGCCTTCTATATGAATATCTTGCGTTATCTCACGTACCATCTCTGCACAAGTTTGCGTATTAACACTTCAATGATGAGCAGCACTACATGCATGTTAACGTTTCCCCAATATATTAGGTGAACATGCTGACATTATGTCGGTAAAAAAGATCGTATAAAGATATAATCTAACGAAATCATAATTTTGTAATTTTGATAATGTGTACAGATGAGATGAGACGTGATTAGTGATGTGTCGCAGCTTACGTAGGAAATATTAATAGGAGTTTAATTGAGATAAATGAGAATATAGCACTCATATAAACAGTAAACGTGAAGAATAACAGTTAAAAAAGTAAATAAATCAGACAGTATGAATCAGATAAACATGATGCTGAAGTAAACTACATGTTTAGCGTAACAAAGACAGAGCATATCTCCGCGTGATCCAACTAGCCATTGGTGAAGCAGTATATTAATAATAACTCAATAAATCACCAGAAAAATCAATTAAAGATCCTAATAAGTTACATATCTTATTTTATTTTTTTCACTATCAAAGTCTGTTAAACTATATATAATTTAAAAGGTATGTATTAAAGCATTTGCGTAAAGAGGGGTACGAGAATCATAAGGATCATAATCATAATAGTATTAAAAGTGTTATCAAAAGTGAGAATAAAATGCAGATAACCGCTCAAAGTTAGTAAACTTAATATGTGATATGTTTATAATTATAATCCATAGTGATTTATAAAAAGTGTAAATAATAAAACAATGCGATTAGTTGACATATCACTATAGGAAACACTGGTAACTAAGGAAATGCCTTTGTTTCTAGGAATGGTATTTCCTTAACTACAGATAACAATGCATAAGGAGTTGATTAAAGGCACTCAAAGCGGTCGGCACGATTTTTATTTCCCTGTAAAGAAAATTAAGTAATAATTTCATTATGAAATTATCCTATCCTATTATCCTATTATTAACTTAACCAAGTTAAGTGTTATAAATTGTGCATGATAGTATTGCACGTGTTACTATGTTATTTTGTAAAGATAATAAGTCAATTTAAATGATATTGGGCGATATTCAAATCATAGTAGAAATTCTAGGCAGTATCTTAGATATTTCTACCAAAGATTTCGTAATATTCTCGATAAGTATTTTAACCAACACATAATCAATAAGTGAGTAAAATCTAAGAAGTTTCAGTAGTGCTGTGTAACAATTCTATATTTGTTATAAATATATCTGAAATATTGTTTGTAGAGGATTTCAATACCCCATGTAACTAAGATATAATAGGTTATCGCAGGATAGTTTTTCTATGGATGTTGTTGAATCACCACATCATAACATTTGTATAATAAATTGATATCATAGTTAAATGAAACCATTTTTTTCTTCTTCAATAGTATAGTCCATTTATAGTAAAAATATGACATATTAAGGTAATATTTAAAAAAGTCATTGCTTTATTAATAAGTAAATATATTCAAGAAATTACATTAAAATATTAAAAATATCTAATACTAATTTGAATACTTCAGCCTATTTTGAACTCCCTCTGTGGTAGGATACCCTCATTTTATAAAGATAATATACTATCGGGCTCCAGTGGTGCCGCATAATATCTCTTATAACCACTTCTCAAAGAAATGCTATATATATATATATATATATATATATATATATATATATATATATATATATATATATATATATATATATATATATATATATATATATATATATATATATATATTATATAATTCCTCAATTATTTATTCTTATATGTAAAGTTGTTCTGGGCGCCAGTTTATATGAATTGCTCATGATATGTTATTGCTGTCCTTGTTTAAGCATGATATATCTTATTTTAAGGGAGGTTCATAACAAGTTAATTCTATAGTTATAGTTTATAATCAATTTATATTGATTTTATTTGTTATTATTAAAATTAATTACTTCAAAACTTTGCATTTATATAAAAGATATTATTATCTTGATGGACTCTATATTATTGATATACTTTAAGATCATGGCTTATTTGCAATAAATAGTTTTAAGTTCCTCAGTTATACCTATTTATTCAATTTTATGATAATTTTTTGTCATTTATGTGGTATTTAAATCTTAATTAATATTCTACACTACCTTATACATAAAGACTCGTACTTGTCAAACTTGTACACAGATAAATGGTTATTTATACATGTTTCTTAAATTAAAAGAGTTTATAGATATGTTTATTTTATGAAAGTTTAGATAGTTGCTATGGTTTCATTACGATTTTCTTGTTTACGTAGCACTTATTTAAATTTATCATTTTATACTAATATTTTGCTTTGTTTAATTATTATTAAAATAACCTCCTATCATCTTATGTCTATTATTTATATTTTATAGTCTAACATGAAATTTTTTTTGTCATTGTGTTAATTTCATATTTATTTTGTGAACTTGTCTCTGATTGGCTTTCAATATGAATCTCGAAACGGACTTCCTTTGTTCTCATTATTCAATTCAAAACTTATAAAGGGTCCGCCAATAGGGACGCTCGATCTTTGACAGCTCATGGCGGCCATGTTGTTTGTGGTAGAGTTGGCAAACGTAGTTGTTATTATTCAGTGTATCTTCACAAATCACCATGAACCAATTCAGCCGCGAGCAACATGTGCAAATCGTTAAAACTTATTACGAAAATCATTCATCGGTTCGAGCAACGTTCCGCGCGCTCCGCCAATTTTACGGTGCAATTGATCGTCCTGCTGAGTCGACTATCCGTCGTTTGATTAACAAATTCGAGGCAACCGGTTCGCTGAACAATCAGCCAACACCGACGCGTCGTCGAAACGTCCGATCTGCCCAGAATGTCGCCGCTGTGCGCGATAGTGTGCGTGAAAATCCGCGACAGTCAATTTCACGTCGCGCACAGGAACTCCGCCTTTCGGAAACATCACTTCGCCGAATCTTGCATCTGGATTTGGGCATGCATCCGTACAAGATCCAGCTGACACAAGAGCTCAAAATAAACGACCATAGACAGCGCCGTATCTTCGCTGATTGGGCTTTAGAGCAGTTGGAAGTCGACCCCGATTTTGGTCGCAAAATCATCTTCAGCGATGAGGCACATTTTTGGTTAAATGGGAATGTCAACAAGCAGAATTGCCGTTATTGGGCCGAGAACAATCCACAGGAGGTCCACCAGGTCGCAATGCACCCAGCAAAGGTAACTGTTTGGTGTGGATTTTGGGCCGGAGGCATCATCGGGCCGTATTTCTTCGAGAACGACGATGGTGTGTCCATCACGGTAAACGGCGAACGATACAGATCCATGATAACGAACTTTTTCTGGCATGAAATCGACAATATGGATGTCGAGGATATGTGGTTTCAGCAGGACGGCGCTACGAGCCACACAGAGCGCGCCACAATGGATCTTCTGCACGAGCGCTTCGGAGGAATGGTTATCTCGCGCGGAGGCGACATCAACTGGCCACCGAGATCGTGCGATTTAACCCCACTAGACTATTTCTTGTGGGGTTTTCTTAAATCACAGGTCTACGCAAACCAACCACAAAACACTGATGCCCTCAAAGTCAACATACGCCACGCCATCGATGAAATACAGCCCGATTTGTGCGCCAGAGTCATTGAAAATTGGACTTCTCGTATGCGCGCCACCCAGCGAAGCCGAGGTGGACATTTGACCGATATTATTTTCCATACATAATGCCTTCGAATACTCTTTCAAACAAAAAATAAATTTCATTTATACCTCTCACACAACTTGCTTTATTTCATTTTAAAGATCGAGCGCGCTTATTGGCGGACCCTTTAGATATAGCAGATATTTTTATTTCATGATGATGCAACTTCATATTCACTTTCTTATAATAACTATAATTGTCTAATTATACTTATTGATTAATAACTAATTAATAAAATAATTAAATAATAAAAATTGAAAGAACAGCTTGGAGAGCTCAGTTTGAAATCCGTCTTCCTGTATATGGCATTATAAATTCTATTATCCTCATAGGAATACTATTGCCTAAATTACTACCTACTTAAATTATATGGAAACCTTACTAGGCTTTTCGCATTGAGTAAATTTCGAAATAGAAGTAATTGACCTGATGTCAGCCTAAATTACTAAATCAATAATAATTTTGTTTTGAAAATAGGTACAATTATTTGTTACTCATATCAGTAGCTCATGTTCATACAATTTTCCAATAAGGATTCAAACGCTGCGAACCTAGTGTGGCATGATTTATTCTATCATATCCTTAATTGCTCCCTGGTTGTAACTTGGCGCGATATTATAGCTCAAGGGCGCTACAATAGGCTAAACTATTAACTTTCGGGGACATTTTCATTTCGAATTGTTATTTATTCGTTTACTTGGTACATGACTCATTTACGACTTACTTTATGTGCGGCTTTATTACTACATGGCTAACTCATGCTAATTAGTTCTTGGTCGAAGTTGTAAGGAAACTGTTCTAAAAACGTACTCATCCATGAAGCTGTATGACCTCCCATCGCAGAATTTAATGCAGGAATAGATGCTCATCAATTTAGTGTGTGATGTCACACGATGATTGCGGCA